>VWYH01004917.1:0-60103 GCA_013399365.1 Pampusana beccarii | reverse complement strand
AAAAAAAAAAAAGAAAGAAAGAGATCAGAGACCTGAAAACACACAGGGGAAAAAAAAGTAAGAAAATGAAAAAAGGGTAAAAAAAATGATACCATAAAATAAAACACCTGGCAGAGTCAACCTTCCTTCAGTAGGTCAGTCCTGCACCCTTGAGCCACAGAGACATTTGGTTAGGCTGGGAACTTTGTTCTTGAGTAAGTAGGTGGAAAACATTTATCTGTACATGTTCACATGTACATGTACAACAAGAGGGACACACACGTATATACGTGCAAATGCGTATAAAGTTCTTCTATGTCCTAATTTAACAACTTAGATGTAGCTGTTACAAAAGTCAATGGAACTACTAGAGTGTGTTTCTTCTGATTGATCTGTGTTATTAATGAAACACTTTTTTTTGGTCAGGTCCTCTGTAAGAAGTGTTCTTTTTGAAATTTCCGCTGAAAGTTGTATCTGTTTTCTAATTTACGGTTAAATATTTTTAGAGGGAAAAGTAAATACTTTCTAAAAGTATGATATAAGCAAAATCTGGAATGCAACAAGTTATGTGTTGTGGTGCTACAAAAAAGTAAACAGACAAATCATAGATTTCACATAAAATACTATATAAAATATTCCGGTATGAAAAAGTAGTAGTAACCTTACTTTCCTAATATGCTTCAATCAGTATTTTTATATGATACCTTCCACTTAGAATCTTAATTAACCATGGAGACTTTTAACTCTACCATTCTAAAAACTGTAATCCCTGAGAAGTCTCAGATTTGGATTAACAATAACATTTAGTCCACCATTATATAATGAATACTATAATATTTGGGACCTAACTAGGAAGTCTCCTGGCAGCAATGAAGATTATGATCTGATTTTTAGATAAATAAGACCATTTACATTAAGGCTACGAAACTTCGATTACCTCATGGCTTGGTCACAGATGCTAATGATGTATCACTCAAGGAATAATGGTGGCTAAAGGTTCTGATCCATTGGTTCAAATGAGCTGTTGGTACTTTTAATAGTGATAGTTGTATGCCTAGTCTCAGTTCTTGGAAGACCATTAGGTTGTTTTTGAGTGACAAGAAAGCTACAAAGATTTTCAGTGTTTTTATCTGAAAAATAACCATTGGAATAAATAATAAAGCTTGAAATAAAATAAAGCGATGGCATACGTAACCGAAGTTTCAGATATGGAGCATCATGTGAATACAAACCCTGATCTGCAATGATGTGCAGTTATAGTTCATATTCATGGAAGCATTTCACAAAAAACAAAATTCCTAGCCAAATAATATCTTTTAAAAATGATACTTTGAGGGAAATAGGGAGGGAAAGTGAAAGAGGGAGAGAGGGAGAAGCTTGTCCTTGCTCTGTGAAAGGGTGAAATGAGCCCATGAAGTGGATTGTGTCTGTTCCCTGCCTTGGCCACAAGCTATAAAACTGTAGCCAATGCAGAGTGAGTTATACTAAAGGATAGTTATTGAGTATTTCTGAATCACGGCATCCTTACAGCTCATCTTCTATCCAGCCCAGCCCGTTCCTCACAGCTGCAATGCACAGCCCAGCGCTGTGCGACCCACTCCCTTCTGCTTTTAGCCTTGCTGGAACTCAAATTGGCATGTTCCTCACAAATAAGAATGGCTGCGAGCTGCTTTATTTTTCCCAATAAACTGCTCTTGCCTGACAACTATCTTACAGCTAGATGGGATATTTAATAACAAAATCATGTTTCATAATGAAATGCTATACAAGCCTTAGTTTCCCCACAGTCTCAACTGTAATAGTCTTTTCAATTCTCTATATGATTGGTTCCCTTCCCCCCCCATAAACAATGTGCAATTCCTGTAATATTATTTTTTCTATTACTTTGATTCCCCTAAGGTTCCAAAACTATTTCCACATTTACCGTGTTAGTGTCTGCAGCTTGCTCTCGCTTTGTAGCCTGGAAAGCATATTTTAAAATCTCATTCCTGTGTTGGCTTAGTTCGTCAAGAGTGAAGGTCTGCACGGACAGGGTAAACAAAACAAGCTATTATTATTATTATTATTACGACCATTACTGCTTTTGTGCCTTTTTAAACTCGCCTGCTTTTTTCACAGTAGCTAACACAGTACACATGTAGGGAAAGGCCCAAAAGCAGTGCTAAAATGGTTTTCCATCTTTGCTTACACTTCTCATTTCCTCACACCATCACATTACGCTGTTCCTTTGACCGTTATCCTGAAGCAGGGACAATTCTATGCTTCCCATTCCCCCCCTCTTTCCCTCACGCCTACACACCTCTGTAGCACAGAGTTCTAATTTGAAAAGTCAGCAGAGATGAGTGGGCTGTGAAGATTATTAGAGGCCTAGAGCACCTTTCTTATGAAGAGAGACAGAGAGCTGGGTCTGTTCAGCCTGGAGAAGAGAAGCTGAGAGGGGATCTCATCAATGTTTGTAAACATCTCAAGGGTGGGTGTCAATAGGATGGACCAGACTCCTTTCAGTGGTGCCCAGCGATAGAATGAGGGGCAACAGTCACAGACTGAAGCACAGGAGGTTCCACCTGAATATGAGGAGAAACTTCTTTATTTTGAGGTGCCAGAGCCCTGGACCAGGCTGCCCAGAGAGGTTGTGGAGTCTCCTTCTCTGGAGACTTTCAAACCCTCCTGGACACGATCCTGCGGGATCTGCATTAGCAGGCAGGTTGGACTGGATGATCTCCAGAGGTCCCTTCCAACCCCAATCAGTCTGTGATTCTGTGATTCTGGGTGCTGAGCCACCCCAGGTTTTCCTCATAGTATTAGCACAAATCACCATGGGTACATTTGTAGGGCATTTGAGCATCTCTCTCTAGACATCTCCCAACAGAACAGTGCCTGTCTAAAGTACTGCAGTAAATCAAAGGAGTCTGGAAATACTTTAATTAATGTTTTCCACTTAGTAACAACTTCAGGACACATCATAGTCATCCCAGTAGGAGTTTACATCTTAAAGCATGTGTAGAATAATTTGTTTCCTGGAGGTGAAGTGATAATGTCTGCTAGCGATTGCAGCTGCTTTTTCACAATTCAGCTGCCCTTTGTCTCTCTCCTCAGTGGGTGCTATGGGAAGCCTTTTGGGATCCCAGCAACAATATTCCTCATCTGTGGTTTCAGCGTCCAACATGTATTTCCATAATCAGGTTTGATACCATTTATTGGGTCAGTGCTCAATTTCCAGACATTCGCTTAAATACCTGTCTCCTCTCTCATTTTATTTCATCAGACCTGCATTATTTCTCCTTTTCACTTACAATTTCAGGATGCCATGGACTGCTTGACACACACTATTATAATAGAGTAGTGTGTGAAAAGTTTCATTATTTCGGCACTTTTATTATAATAAGTTTTAGCCTTCTTCTACCAACTACTTCTTTTCTTTGGAGACCAGTGCTTTTAACAGCTTTAGTGAGTTCACTTTACAAAGTGCAGCTTAATGCCTTCTTTTTTCTAAAGCAGTAGCCACATAACTCACTTTCACTTTACTGATACTGCCAATGACAATGTTGTGCTGTAAGCAAATATTTTCCCATATTCCTGCTCTGGACTGTAGTCTGCTTATGCCTCTGTGTCAATTTTGAATTATCTAGGTAATTCTCCTGCATACAGACTGTTACACAGCCTTAAGCACTATTGTTTTTATTATTCCACATTACTGCCTAAAAAGGAGGTTGCATTATTCCTCCTAAACTCCAAGCCTTAAAAGCATTTATGTGCTACTTGCAGTGCTCCTCTGCTACTTGCTTTGTATTTGATTTGTTTTTATGTTCAGCAAGCGTGTCTTCTGCTGTTGCATTGACCAACCTTCCTGGCTTTATGAGCTGCAACCAAAAATCTCACCATGAGGCACATACATATCTCTTGGAGAGATAAAGGGAAAGGCATCACACAAACCAGTTCAGAGGTGGGAGGCAACAAAACCTTTCCAGAATTCCCACCAGGCTGATCTGAATATGCTGCTAAATCTGAGGATGACACAGTTCTATGAGTCTTAATATTTCCTGCAGTTTTACCTCACCTGGGTATCCGCATTATTCAGTAGCATCTCCCTTCGTACCAGCTGTGTCCTGCAGAGATCGTTGCACAGCTAGAACATGGAAGATGTACTTGAACTGCCCTCAAGCTGCATGTGGTTCAAAGGCAGCAAGTTGCCCATCCTTCCTCCAGCATCTTTATCCTACCCATGAGAACACAGGGCTGTGTAACAGCCGTTATCTTCTCATCAGTAGGCCCCTGATTTATCTGACTAAATTCACTCTGTCTTTGATTCTTCTACTTATGGCAGCTACCCAGGCTGTCTCAGATCTTGCACAGCTCAGATCCATTAACTCTTTCCAATGAGCCTTCTCTTCAATGCCTATGCTCATAAAGCTCACCAGAGGCATATTTCTTAATTATCTTTCAGGAAGGTCATATTTTGCTTTTAGTTCAGCTGCCATATGTTTTCTTAACTGAGACTGTTCACAGGATAAGAGATCCACATAGATTAGAGCTGTCATATTTCCATTAAGATTTTACTAGTCATGCGCTATAAAATTGATCTATGCATGTCCATAGTCTCTGGTATCTGCAGCTCAGCTGGACATGTTTGCCTATATAAGCTGCCAGATGCCTGGAAATCCCAGAAAACTAGCCAAAATACTTACATTTCTAGAGAGAAAAAGATGGTACGTACAGAACTTGCTGGACACATGGCAGCCCTACATGTGGTTGGATAGACAGGTTTGCTATTAATAAGGCATTACTAGGAAGACTAATCTCATAAACTCCGGTCAATCAAAATACACACAGCCAGAACTGGTTCCTTAATTCACACTTTTTTCTTTTAAGAGATTATGTATTTGTTGCAGGAATATGATGGATTTCTTATGTCTTTCACATTGTAACCACTGAACATTTGACCTTGTCCTCTACTGAGCTATATTGTGATTTGCCACTGGATTTCTTAATATCAAACTCCCTGACTGTTCATATTGCCTTTACTTTTGGTAATATCGTATTCTAAAATAAGCAACCTGTCTCAGTAAACAGGGAAACTTAAATATAGAGCTTTACTTAAAGCAAGGACTGCATTGATGCCTGTGGATTGAAACTCATGACTGTCACAGAATTACAGCATCTTGTGTCAAATTTAACCAATGTCCTCAAGCAAAATGAAAAGGGAGAAGGAGGCTGGTTACTCTGATGGTCTTCAGGAGGACAAGGACAGATGTCTCAGAATATGGTTTCCTGGGTTCAGGTCTCCTTGCTTGAAGTTCTTTGGGCCAGCAGGAAATTTAGAGCATTATCTCTGTCCTTTCAGATTCACGTGTTGTAACACGTACTATCCACAGTGGATCTATGTTTGCGTTGCCATGGTTACTTTGAGTACAGTTTATTTTCTGATGCTAGCACATAGTTCTGTACAGAGTACATAAGGGAAAATGCAATATGCTTCAAGGTGCACGAGTGTCACTGAGAAATCTCACCTCCAATGTGCCCACGGTCCTACTGCTTAGTAGGTATTATCCAGATTTAGAATTGCTGGATAAGGTCGAAACATCTTCTTCTTCTACGAGTATCATCGACATTGCAAACCTGTAAGGTTCTCCTGCACTTTAACACAGGGATTCACACAGTATCTCCTTCTTATTATAGAGGGGAGAGAAAGAAAACACTGAGAGTATAGGGCACGTTTGGGGAGAATAAAGGAAAGGTGACTTTATCCTCAAAGCAGCAATACAATCTGGTTCACAGAGTTCTGCAAAATTATTTCTCAGAGTACTGCACAATTTTGAGGAATACTTTTTTACTTCCACAGAAAAATAATGTAAAAATAATAATGGAGGTTGTAAAGTAAAGCTTTGAGTACTTTGAAAATGGTTTCTTGTACATCCCTAATTGCAGCTCTCTTGCACGGTTTTAGGAACCTTTTTTATTTTTTATATTATCACCTTCTGTTTCTTAAATTATATAGTATATAATATCAGAGTTAGACTACTTTTATACCATCTCAAGGACAAGTATGAACTTTATTCATATCACAAAGAATTAACTGGGCTTCTGAAAGCTAAAGAAAAGTTATTTCATGTGCTTAACAATCAGGTGTTATTTTTATATTTTACCACTTTAAAGAATATGTACCATTTTTTTCTGACTACAAAAGTAGAGCACAGTTCAGCACAGCCTTGTGCACATTTAATCATGCATGTTATTCAGAGTCCTACCAATGCTGAAGCCACCAAAGGAGCAGAAGCCAAAAAAGCTGAAGGACTTGTAGGCATTTTGTGACTGGCTGCAGGGCAAGGAACTGGTTCTGAGGCAACAGGGAGTCAGAAAGGGCAATAAGAGAGAAAAATAAAAAGGAAATTAAAGAACTGCTAACAGTCTAGGTATGACTTTCCTTTGTTCCGAACCAGAAAAATAGATCCAGCTGTAGCACTAGCATCTAATGGCTTTCTTCTCACCTTTTTCTCCATAAACAATTTTTTTGGGATAGCATTATTTTGCTCTTTTTCCTCCTTCATGAGATTTAATGGACTATTACACCCAAGGCATTTTGATGCATGGAATATTGAAGAATTTAAATTGAAACTCAAGGCAGGTTTCATTTCATGGAATGTCCCTGACAAATACCTTTGAGGGTGCCACCAATTTTATCTGAAAGACTAAGTCCAGACTTGGTGAGATGAATAATGTCCTAAATGATCTGTTTCTGTTAACTAACTAAATAGGTGGCCTACGATGGCTCCCTCAGCAGGATATGTCTATGATGTGAATGTCAGCCAGTTAGGCTGGGTTTGTCCTCACCTAGTTAAATTTAAAAATAAGTCAGCTGGGAGCTGGGTCCTAAACTGATCGACTGTAAATAATGCATGTATTTGAAAATACCTTTCCCACTGAACATCCAGAAAAAAGAAAAAAGCACTCAAAATTCTTGAAAACATCTATGCTTGACTCAAAATCATCTGTCTGTCATGTGTTACAATTCAAATTTTCCCTTCTAAATGTGAGGCCATTCTACACTATACAATATGTACAGTATTTTTCTGAGATTCCCACCTAGTTACTCAGGAGGCTTTAAGAAATACAAGAGATACCTTGAGAGCTGTGATAAAATTTCCAGTGGACACAGTGAAGTGACAAAGGAAGCTGTGTCAAATCATGTTCAAAATGTATTTATTTGCTAGTTTACATCCTTCAGATAAGAAAAAAGTCTTTTCTATAAAAAATCAGATGCTATCAAAATTTAGCTATTCTATTCTATTCTATTCTATTCTATTCTATTCTATTCTATTCTATTCTATTCTATTCTATTCTATTCTATTCTAAAATTCTGAATTTGTAGGTTTAGGGTTATCTTGCCCATAAATGTCCAAAGCCTCTACCAGCTTCTAATCAGACTCAGTCACAACACTGGCATGAAAAAGGTGATTAACAGATATTCCTTCTTGCCTACTAATCTCACAGCATTTCTGTGCCTCAGAGCCATGCTTCTCAGGGGCTATGATTTCATCAGATCTCAAGCAGAAGCCCATCTGGATAACTTTGCAGTTTCATAGAAGAAGAAGAAAACCTCTGAGCCTGTTTGCAGTTCATTATGCAGCAGCCTCCCCTCTGTATCACTACTGACCCTGGTAGTATGGAGTAATGCCTCTTGCACGACAGGCAAAATTATATTTCTAATCACTTCTGGTGATCAAAGGACACACGGTATGTTTTGCAAAGGGAAGATGATTAGCTTCGTTGTCCTGGCTAGCTTCCAGTTTGAAAAGCTTTGTTCACTGAATACAAATCTACCGGGTAATTTCAAGCATAGCTCTTTCTTCCCTTAAATGTCATGTAGTGTGGCACTCTGAGCTGTTGAACAGCTGCCATATTCCTCTGTGGAGATGGCTGTTGAAGAATATATAGCACCATTTTAAAGCTTCGGTGTATTAAATAAAAAAGTACTAAGCTGTTATATTTTTAGATGAAGAAGGAGAGCAGGATAGAGAAGAACAGAAAGATTTCTGATTATGGGAGGAAAAAAAATAGAAAATATGTCAAATAGTGAATAAGACTAATGAAGTCTTCTATAGCGTAATGTTTGCTACAGTGATTTGGGTCAGCTGATTCGTCAAAATATGGGGTTTTTTTTCTTTTTCTTAAATTTTCTTTTCGAAATTATATTAATTTTTAAGTATTTAGGAGTCAGCCATAAACATTACTCTCATCTGACTCACAGATTTATTAATGTTTTTAACTCAAATGTTGAGAGAAAGAATGTCCTATTTCTTTTGATGTGGTATCTTTGTGCTTATGTTAGTAAAAATCTGGATCACATAAGGCATGCCTTCAAAAGGATGAATAAAAATTGGAAAAGACCCAAAATTCTAGGAAAAGAACGAAATTCTGTGTGTGATGGACAGTTACATATGAAAAGCACTGCTTGAGAACAGGATTTGTCAAAGATGGGTGAATATAATAGAATAAGCTGCTTTAATTCTGCAAACTGAGCACCCTGTCAGCGTGACAGGGTTGTTGTAACTATCTCCAAACACTGCGTGTCATATATCTGGACCACTGAGAGCACTAAAATGATCTTTACAACTGTAGCAGAAGCACTCCCTACCCCCTTTACCATAAACAACAGAAGCTTCTAGGCCAATGGACCACTCTGGTCATGTACATGCCCCTTGGTTGACGGACAGGCCCCTTGACCAATGAGATGCCTTGGTTAAGAGAATCTTCCAGAACACTACCATAAATGACCACAAGCTCAGATTCAACCAATGTATAAATGGAGCTCAGTGGAGGCAGATGTCTTGTTGAGTTGATCTTCCTAGGAGCAGCAGGTCTCCAGTAGAAGACTTTCCTCCTTAGATGAGGATGGCATTTAGGGAAAGTTCCTTGAGGACTGAGACACCTTGTGTTATTGGTGAGTAATTATATCTTTGAGTTACCCTTGAGAATCCTTGCTTTTTTATGAATGGGGAGATGAACACTTTGAATCGTCATTCTAGAATTTGAGGATCCCGTGATTTTGGATTGGTTGTGTAGTATCTGAACTCCATACTGGTATCTGAATCTGTTTTATAATGTTGTTGGAGAACTGAGTAATTTTTGGATAAACCTGTTTTCTAGTTGGTTTTCTGCTAAACAGTTCTGGTCAGAATGAAGTCTGTTTGGAGCTTATCATCTGCTTAAATTAATTTCTGGGTTGTTTCCGTGATACCAACTTCAGGATTTTCGAGGCTGATGGGAAAACTTCATCCCAGTCCGTAGGGGTATTGTAAAAATGGCTTGGGCTAAATTATGGACACAGAAAGTGATGCTGCTAGCAGATCTGAAGGACGTGAAGAGGTGAGATGTGTTATGCTGAGTAACTGCTTAGTTGCTAAGGGTAGTAACCTCTTTGCATGTATCATCTATAACCATATTCTCACAGGAGCCTGAAAAACGAAACACTTGTATATAAGTATCTAACAAACAATTCTGTGAACTCCTAAATTCTTTTGATTTTACCAATGTTACTTAAGGAAAATATTATCGGGCTGCAATATATCAATTTTTCACTGTTTTGATTTTTTCAGAATTTATGTCTCTCTGCTGGAGGTTACTTCCCCTAAGCATCAGTTATTTTTAGCTTTGCATGAAAGAGAAGGGAATGAAGAAATTAACTTAGTCTGTGTAGTTACTCCAACCACAAGTATTCTACACAAGTTGAAGACTATAATGGGCATGTGACTTGTAACAGGCTTTGAATATTCTGGTTTTGTATTTAATATACTTCACCATTTGAGCTAGATACGGATTTTTATAGAATAGTGTTTAAAATACAGGATATTGAGAAGTTTGATCACATTTTTCTGTTGAAAAACAGAACAAACAACAACAACAATGAAAAAACACACCAGAAAAAAACCCCACACAAAGCCCTGAGTTAATGTCTAATATTGAATATGAGAAAAACAAAGCCATCAGAAATGTTGCCATTTGCAAGGGACAGATTTCCCACTGAAGAACAGAATTTCTGTTTGTGTGTTGGCAGCCTGCTCTGATGATGAATACAGAACATGATTTTCCTGCAAATACCTTGGTGAAAGGTCATTTCTCCTCCATGCCTTTTTGTTTTTTTTCCCCCTGCTTGTCCACTGTAAAGAAAATTTAGGTCTGGACATTCCAAATGTCTTTTCTTCAAGTAATACCAATGGTAAAGACATCTCTCTCTTTCTGAGACAGTTTTTGCTCAGTTTGTTATAAAAGGGCTGTCCATGGTATTATACTTTTTGCATAAACTGGGGCATGATTAAACCCACATAGAAAAGAGAGTGCATAAGGCATGTGTATTCTAAATCCTTACCCAGCTGCTCTGAAACCACCAGGACAAAATAACGCACCTTGAATGAAGCGTTTCCAAAATTCTCAACCATGTGACTTGGTGCGATAAATGAAAACCAGATACCAGACTGCTGGCAGTGATGTGAGTTTATTCAATAAAAGGGGTGCAACATGGGAGTATTTTGTCAGAAGAATAATGGGGTTTAAAATAATTAAAGCTTTCTTTGAGGCAAGTGGGTTGTTACTGAAACGGTTGATTTATTTTCATTTTTTTCCCCTCCCAAAGCATCTACTGTATTCGTTCCACATTGTCAGTGTCTGGAGATTCCTTGTGTGGATTCCCAGTGCACAATCACAGTCTCCTTGGAGGCAAAAGTTTTATTTATTTAGATTTCTTTCAGAGAGACTTGGATTCTAAGAGAAGTGCCAGAGGTACAAAATGGTGACATCTCTCAGTGAGGTGGTTTTGGAAGATTAAAGAATAAATAAAATGCTTTATATCTATCACTTCAATAAAGCGTCAGTATACTAAATGGAGTTTTACTACAGGTGTATGTAAAAATAACCTTTTGTAGCGTATGTGTATATGCACGTATATAAACCTACATAGAGAATACAAGTATGTAAGAATCAGGGAAAATTACAGAGTTTACAGTATTGTATTTTTGAGTAGGTAACTCAAGGGATGTAAATAGATCTAAAATCAGATATGGAAGTTCTTTTTTTCTTTATTTCTGAACCACCTCTGTTACAACGCAGCAATTCTTCCAAGAGCTGGAGAGAGTGACATAGTGGGTACAGCCAATGTAATATCTCCACTGATGGTACTAAATTAAAATTTTTCAGATTGGATGTGAGAGGATGTATGCAAAAGTTACATCAGGAAGCTATCTCACAAATGCCTAATATGAAGTAAGGGGAATGTCTTGACTTGCTAGAATGAAACACAGTTTGTGGGAATGCAGTCAATTAGTACCATTTATCTCAGTTTGAGACAGATGAAGCAGCTGAAGTTAAAGAACAGAGTGTTTTAATATAGGGATTAATTTAATAAAGGGACTACTGGAGGAAACCTAGGAAAACTAGGATAAACTGATGTAAACTTCATATCAATGATATTCTATGATATAGTCTAGTACTCCTTAGTTGTCCTGTAACCTTCTATCTGCTCTGCCACTTAATTTTTTTAATATGTGTATGAAAATCACTTTCACGCCCAGTTCTTTATCTTATTGTTGAAAATAAGTAGAAATCTTAGGAAAGTAAGTTTATAGCTCTTTTACTATACCTTCAAGTGCATGAACCACATTTGAGTGACAGATGATAAGCTGCATGCCTGTTTTGTGTGAACAATTAGCTTGGGCAAATAGAGTCATTGCATATGCCAGTTCTGACAGAACAATTTATTTTTTCCTCTCTGTGCAATCACGATGATTGTAAAGGCAATTGTAGGGCCAGTTGTGACTTAAGGCAGGGATTGTTTGCTATGCTAGACTTGTACTCTTCCTAAAATTAGAGAGCCCCATTTCAGCTGGTCCCTTGACACTGCCATGATTAAAATGATTAGATGGAATAAATTCATAGCATTTCACTTAAGACGTAAACTATTGGTGCTTGTGGAATTGTAATGTGCAATGCTATATACCCCCTAAAAAAACCCAAAACAAACCTGTTGTTAAATCTATTGTATTTGTATTGTTAAGATAAGTGTATGTTATTGAAAATGATTCAGAAGACTTATTTTTTTTTTAAATTGAAGTAAGTTAATATGGAGAGAAGAGGGATTGGTTAGATATTCTACTTCTAAATGTTGACTTTTTAGTTTTCCTTTTGAAATGGAAATCTAATGCTTGCAAGAGTTCTGTGGCTGGCAGTAAAGTTCTCCAATTTGTTGTGTACCTTACTTCACAGAACGCATCTAGCAGAAGCAGTACAATCATTACATTGCCACAGCTATGCTTCGCAAATCCTACTTGCAAATATGGAAAGGTCCTCCTTTTTTAATGCCTATCTTTGACCTCTCTTCTGCAAAGGTGGTTTCCTAGAACTAGTTTTCAGCTAAGCCAAAAAATTTCCATAAAGATGAACTGTTTCTCCTCTGATACAGAGCAATCTGAGATGGTGTATGTTACTCTGACCCCGACTGAGCAGAGACATCAAATTGCATTTCCTACATAACAGGGAGTTCTCATCCACTTATTCGCCACTTCATACACACATATTCCCTTCTGAATAGAAGTGCTCCTACTTTCTACCGCAAAAGAATTGTTCTGTATGTATGAAAACATTAGGAATGTTTGGTGTTTTGCTTGAGGTTGGCTCAAATGCAAACAGAAATCTTGAAAGATTTTGTGGAAAAGAATTTTCATGTCTTGGTACATGGACACTTGTTGACTTCTGTCACATGTGAGGGTGTATATAATGTGGGCTTTGGGGCATATTCTGCTACCACAGCTTGTAGCCATCTAAAAGGCAGCTGTCAGTTGATGTCAGTCACTTAAGCTTTTCCCTCACTGATAATGGGGAATAGGTGAATCCATACAGTGAATGACCACATCCTGAGACAGCTGTCTAAAATGGATGGAAGAAATTGGTCTCTGTATCTCTTTTTTCTTGACTGCAGATGACACCTAGAAAATTAGCTGTTATTTCTGAAGTTTGGTGGGATGAATCACATCATGGCTTTGTGTTTTTACAGACTGAATAAGCAAACAGGAAACTCAGGTTTTATGTTCTCCTACTGAGCTGCCACACAGTCTTGGGTAAATTTGTCCCAATGTACGTTCCACTATTTCATTCCTCATGTTCTTGTTTGCTTACTTTGTCCTACAAATGGGCAGGTCAATACTTTATCTTCACAGTCACAGATTTAAAGTCGAAAGGACTAATGGATTGATTAAGTGGGACCTACATAATTTTGTTCATTTAAATGTTTAGCAAGCAGTTACGGTAATCACCTATGACCCTGCTATTATCCACAGAGTGCCATGCAGCCTATTACACATAAAATAAAAGTTAGGTGAAATTAATCCAACCTTAAAACACAAAAATCTGTCAAACTGCCAGATTTTTGGTTCTGAAACGTAATTGTTTTCATTGCTACTGTGGCATTAGTTTTCATTCACTCCTTCTCCCATAAATGGAAGTATTCCAGAAGGTTAAAAATAATTATGAAATTACAATAATTTGAAGGCCTTCCATTTAGGACACAAGAGAGAACAAAATTAAAATACCTTTTGCCTACTGAGCCAGAACTCTTTTTCATAAAGCGAACAGAAGCTCTGAAGATGCATTCAAGACAGACCATATCCCTTGGGTCCGCCAAAGTAGAGGAAGGACAATTAGGATTAATGTGACTAATATGGATACGTCAGTAAGAGCAGACAACCTGCTGCTGTGTCTGATACAAGTGTGCAAAGTTCCCCCATCAATAAAATGCAGGCTTTGCTATGGCACCACAAGGAATTTGTGTCCTTTGTCATGTCAGAGACTCCCAAGTTGACACCGCAGAGTAGTTCACCTGAGCACGCTTTTGCTATGAGTACTTGCTGGCTCACGGAGGGGAAAACGAACATATTCAGAGCACAGAGATGTCCCAGTGGGCTGACAAGAAGAAGAGAATTATTTCCCACTGGAGCTGAAAATGAACACAAACTTCATCACTGTCTGGTCCAAATGCAAAACTCATTCTTTCCTCTTTGTATAATAGTAATATATTAAAAGCCACATTGACAACACTGTAGAAAACTAAGCAGAATGAAGGACAGCCTTTATATAGCTGAAAATTATAATAAGGAAAAGGCAGAAGCAATGCTAGTGAAGAGAATAAGCCAGTCTGACAAGACTTAAAGCGTGAAAAAGAATTTGTCAGGAGGAAATAAAAATGTTTCAGCTGTGATAAAATGGACTTCTTGCACAAAGAGTTGCAAGTATAGCTGTCCCTTACATAGTGTCATGGTTTAACCCCAGCTAGCAACTGAGCACCACCGCCCCCTTCACCACTCCCCATATGATGTGAGAGAGAATCAGAAGGGTAAAAGTGAAAAAACTTGTGGGTTGTAATACAGGCAGTTTAATAAGTGAAGCAAAATGAGGAATTCATTCACTACTTCCCATCGGCAGGTGGGTGTTCAGCCATCTGCAGAAAAGCTGGGCTCCATCATATGTAATGGTTACCTGGGAAGACAAAGGCCATCACCCCAAGTATCCCGCCTTCCTTCTTCTTCGCCCACCTTTATATGCTGAACATGATGTTGTATGATATGGAACGTCCCTTTGGTCAGTTGGTGTCATCTGTCCTGGCTGTGTCTCCTCCCAACCTTTTGTGCATTCCCCACTTTCTCTACGTCAGGCCAGCAGGAGAACCTGAAAAGTCCTTGACTGCTTAGCACCAATTAAAACATCACTGTGTTATCGACATCATTCTCATACTAAATCCAAAACACAGCGCTACACCAGCTACTACGAAGAAAATTGACTCTATGCCAACCAAAACCAGAACACATTACATGGTGGATATGCACAAGATTTGTTTCTGGCTGAAGAATAACTGAGGTAAATAGGGTCTGCTTAAATCAACACGGAGAAGTTTCAGTGCTAGGAAAAACCCAGGCATTTCTACTCTTAACTTCACTTTTGCTATATAGCATTTTTTTAGGGGGAGGGTGACTGAAATGTTGTATTTAGAAGACTATCATAGAATGGTTTGGGTTGAAAGGGACCTTCAAAGGTTATCTAGTATAAAAAACCCAAAACCAACAAATAAAAAACTCAAAAAAATACTTAGAGAAAGAAAACTAAATGAGAGCTGTTAGGGCTCAGATGGCTAGCAGAAGTGTGCCTCTCAGGGAGAAATGGCATCTATTCCCGTAAAGTTGAACATGCTTGGGAAGATTCCCTGATGCTAGAGCATGATCATTTATGTTTGTAAAGCATTAGAAGGTTACCTGTCATGATTTTGCCCAATTTCAACAAGCTCTTTCCCTGACCAACTTCTGGACGTAGTTTGGCAGCTGGAGCAGCCCAGGAGCCATCCCAGCAGGCAGTTTGCACACAGATATCCTGCTCTGGAGGCTGAAACAGTTTATTAGGAAAGATAAGAGATGTCCTGTAGCTGTTGGCCTCATTGCTTGAAGATACCTCTGGATACATTTAATTTGCTGGTGTAGATGTAGCCACAGTGAAACTTGTTCCCACATTTGAGCACAGAAACAGGCTAAAATCTTGTTTGGAAAAAGTTTCCTCAGAGGAAGGAATGCTCAGTATAGCGTTACATTTGAGATTATTACACTGCGTATTTTTAAATCTCAAAGTCTGACTAAGTATTACATAAAAAAAGGAATTTTTGCTCAGGTGATGCAGTTTGGTTGTTGTTTCTCTAAAATGGAAATTCATTTCTGGAAGATAATTCGGAAGATATCACAGTACACGTAGATTTTACTTCCTCAGAGTTGAATACATTCTTCTGCCCAGCTTATTACACCAATTATTACACCAGAAACAAAGATCATAAATGCCTGCTGAAAGGGACTAGAAATATAAATACGATGTTTGCATTTCACATAGTGAATTTAATTAGGTTCACTTAATGTTTGTAAGGTGAATATAAATACCTGGAAATACAGATAGACAAAGCAGACAGAAAGAATAGATTGTGTTCAGCAGTTCTGAAAAAAACCAGTCAAACAACTTTCCCAAAATAAATAGCCAGTTCTCTATATCAAGATCTTATGAGAGTAATTGCTGCAGCTGACTTGTATTCTATAAAAAACTTTTGCATCAAAATAATATCAGTAACTTCAGAGATTGCACAGGAAAAAGGAGCACCAATAGTCGCTAATTTAAAAGTTTCTGTTTATATCATATAAAATTGACTTTGCCTCCGCTAGCCTTCAGTATTGACCACAGAGTGTTTTTTACAAAGTGAATTAAAATAATTAAAAAAAATATATATAGATTATTGAGGAGAAAATGTCTCAAGGGAAACTAAACTGCAAATAGATACATTTTCAAAAGTGCGTGAACCAGCAACATAAGATAGTCAAAGATCTGGAAGCATTCTGAGACATCCAGTAGAAGGTAATGATTTTCTGAAGGAAATAGGATTGGAGTATTACTCTTTTTCTTGTCATGGTATTAAAAATGATGTTGTATCAATTGAAAATGTGTGGTGAAGACAACAAAACTTCAGGTTTTGAAGAAGGAGAATAATGAGGACCTTATTATATGTATTTCCATGCAGTCAATTAAGCAGGAGGAAAGAGAAAAGGGCATTAAATATCAGAATAAATTGCTTTCTGGTGCATATGCCTGCACTGAAATATGTATCAGTTGTGAGGCCAAAGAACAGTCCAGATAACATTAGACAGGGAGAACAGGGCATGGAATGGGACCTCAATACAAATCAAAGGTCCAACACACTAAATCAAATTATGGATGTCGGTCTCTGCTTTGACCATATCAATGTATGTATTTGCTATTTAATGAATATTTCCAAAAAGACACTCAAAAACCTCCTTTCCCAGTGTGTACTTTGTTATCATTTATTAATATTGTTTGATCCACACATACTTTTGGATGAAGAACAGGAAATGCCATAAAATGTTTTGTAATGTACATTCAGTAGACACAGGAGCTTGAACCAGAGCTTGCTGGAGGTGTGTTAGATAAAGATTAATTAATTCAATGTACAGTCCACTCTGACTTCATTGGCAAGAAACTTTCAGATGTTTATCTTTTATTAAGATTCATGAAAAGCTGTGGTTGAAGCTTGTAGGTACTTATGGTTGTTAGTCTCTGTAAACACTTGAAATATTTGAGGATTAGATGACCTGGCTTTTTGTCCATTGCCCATATGAATTCACAATGAGGTTATTACTGGCAGGATGACCTTTGAATACAATTTCTTTGAGAGAAGGGGAGGGACGGGAATAAGAAGCCTAAGCAAAGCAAAAACAGTCACAAACACACCTGTACAGTTGGCATTGCCAAAAACATTCATTTTGCAAACACTTTAATCTGCTCCCCAGATCAGGAGAGAACTAACAATGACCCTCATTTACTCATAATTACTGCTTAGTATGGTAGCCTTCATTTATGTCTTGTGAACCCTTCACATGTACTCGTAGGTAGTGGAAGGGAAAAATGAGTGTTTCATGTAATATAGCATGGATTACCACCGTTATTAGCCCAGATAGAGAAAAAGACAAAGCAGGACAAATCCTGATATTATTTTTTGCTCTTAATAATATTTTGATCTACAGTTCTCTTAACATTATTCTTGATACACCATGATTAAAGACAACAAAACACTGTCTATTATTATTTATAAATTATTTAAGAAGGAAGATAAAAAAATAAGGAAATGTAAACAACTTAGGCTTTTAGGTTCTCTTCATGAATGACTTTCTGTTGGGATTAGTCCTTTGAGACATTGCCTTTTGTTGCTTTCATTTCTCAAAAGCAAATTTGAAGTATAATATTTTATTTTATTATTTATCTTTTCATGAGGTATAGAGTAATAAGAACATCATGATATCCTTGACAACTGATTGTATTACATAAATAGACAAAGAAATCACCTGTGTTACGGCATCTGAATACTTCTTAGTATATCATCAATATACAGGATTGATTTTGAAAGGGCAAGCTGTGTTCACCAAGACCATAAAATGGAGAATACAGACCTCCAGAATTCTAGAATTTTTCATCAAAATGTCATTGTTCTTCTCCTTGCTTCCAAGCCCAATGAGATTCAACATAGCATTCATGAAGCACTGGGGTGGTTTATATGGAAGGCACTGATGCAGGTTCTATTCAGATTGTAGTTTCCAGCAGGTCTTGTAAAAGCTTGGATAAAATGAAAGCTGTCGCTACATGAAAAAACTGTCACAGCACACTAGTGAGGGTCAGCTTTTTCATCTTAGCTTTTTATACAAAAGGTGACTGTCACACATCTATTTTTAGTTCGTTTTGCAGCATTATAAGGTTTTTTATGATCCTTCCAGAGGTGGAAAAGGCAGAGAAATTAGGGGTAAAGGTGAGCATTGAGTCAAGAATGCTGAGATCAGGGGTTCACTGGCTACTGGAGGATCCTGTGTGTGTGTTTATGTGTTTGTTGGGAATTCATGTTCTTCTGGCTGGACAAAGGGCAGGGAACTGCAGCAGTCTGGCTTTATCAGGTAGCAATGCGAGGACTCTCGTTGTGCAGAAAGTCCACTGGATTCTGTCGCTGGTGGACGGGGAAGGAAAACTTCCCCCAGTCCTGAAGCCTTCCAGAGCTGGAGTCCCTTAAAACTCAGAAGCATAAAGTCACTACAGAATTTATTATAGGAAAATTCAGATTTTATATGCTGATCTATAATACAGTCTAAAAATATAACACCTGCATCTAGTTCCTCAAAACCGAGATACTTTCTCAGTACTGGCATCCCTTATAAAATGAACATTTTTCTTGATTTGAATTGCCACTGTTTAAATACAAGCATTTTTCGTGAAAGGTTCAAAACAAATAGAGCTCATCTTTCTCACTTTTCAATCCCAGTTGCTATATTTTGCAGTTAAACAATATAATTTATGTATATTCATTGACACGAGTCAAAGTTTCAGTTAAATATCAAAATGGCAGCATTTTAAAATGCTTTAACAATTTTCTGTAATCTTCTGTCATCTCACAAAAAAAGATTCAAAACAGGAATTCTGAGAAGCACTATATGTATAACTCATGTATAAAATTACTATATAAAGAGTATAGACCAATAGGTCGAGATCTTGCTTAAAGTATATTTTATAATAATTTCTGACAACTGTAGCATCCCCTTCCCCAGGCTGAAGCTCCAGAATATTGGTGCCTTTTACATTTACTACAACAACCTGATGGCCAGTGAGGTGCAACATTTTGGCTTCATGCCTTGTACATGCCTACTGCAGCCTGTTATTGCACCCCTGAAACTCTTAGTGACCAAGTGATCTTTCTTTCGTAATTTTGCTATTTGGTAGCTTTGTGCCTTGGCAACTGCCTAGAGTAAATCTGAAGTCTTTCACCTTTGTGCTGTCCTATCTCAGCCACCAAAACTGAACGTGTGCTGAAAGACTTAGTTCTTATTCTTGGCGATTTCTGCATTGATGGAGATGTCACAAAGAGAAACTTGTATGTTGTTCATCACCCTTCATGGGATTTCTATTGCAGTGCACTTCAGTATAAGAGTAGGATGATGATTCTGTATAAATGTATAAAAGCACAAACAAAATGTATCAGAAATTAACAGTCTTTGAGTAGTCACATGTACTGCTTACTCAGTATGACATTTGATAGTTTACTCTTGCTTAGTACTACGTAGATATTGAGCTCAGATGTGTTTTATTTAAGACTGTTCAGTAGTTATAAGGTTATCAGGAAATTAATTTCTTCTATATCTGTTACATCCTTCAGTATTCGTGCTTGCCTGACCAGATTGCCTGTCAGCTTCAGCAGTTTAACAGACTGAACCAGCAAGATGATTTTATCATCAGAACTGAGAATTCACGGCAAGATGGTATTGAATTCTGAGAGTATGACAGTTCTTCCAGATTATCTGTCACTCAATCAATAGTGACTTTAAAGAAAAGGATGCAGACCTTGCCTAACTCATAAGTCTATAGTTTTATCTCAGGCAAATATAATTTCCATTACTGAGTTTTACTAGCAATAAAATTGTTTTCTAATCATCTCTGAGTTCTTTCATCAGAATGTACAATGCTAGCTGCATTAAACCAAAGATGCTAAGTGTACCAAATGGATTTATTGAATTTAGACATCTTCTAAATGGACAGCCTTAAGATGAAAACCTGGTCAGTAGTGAATCAAGTCACATTTTGTTCTTTGCCTCAGTTTACATTGCTGATCTGATATACTTATCAAAGAATTCAAGGTTTTCTTTCCTTGAAAAATACGTCAGAATGTCACCTTTATTTAATGTATTTGCTCTTGAACATAGGAAGAATACCAAAAGAAATATGAACAGGAGGTCAAGGGAGCTGATTCTCCCCCTCTGCCCCACTCTTGTGCAGTGCTGCATTCAGCTCTGGGGCCTCCGACACAAAAAGGGCATGGACCCATTGGAGAGGGTCCAGAGGAGATCACAAAGGTGATCAGAGGGCTGGAGCACCTCTGCTATGGGGACAGGCTGAGACAGTTGGGGTTGTTCAGCCTGGAAAAGAGAAGGCTTTTGGGAGACCTTATTGCAGCCTTTCCGTACGTAAAGGAGACCTTCAAGAAAGCTGGAGAGGGACTTTTTACAAGGGCATGTAGTGATAGGACAAGGTGTAATGGCTTTGAACTAAAAGAGAGTAGATGTAGATTACATATAAGAAATAAATTATTCACCCTGAGGGTGGTGAGGGACTGGAACAGGCTGCCCAGAGAAGCTGTGGATGTCCCATCCCTGGAAGTGTTCAAGGCCAGGCTGGACAGGGCTTTGAGCAGCCTGGTCTAGTTAAACGTGTCCCTGCCTGTGGCAGGGGGGTTGGAATTAGATGATCTTTAAGGTCTCTTCCAACCCAAACTATTCTATGATTCTGTGACATTTTATTGCCTACTCTGGCCTCTAAGATCCTTCTGAAATTCATCACAGTCTATCCTTTTCCTAAGTGCCTCAAATAATGTTGGATCATCACAATTCATATCATATTATCACCATAAAGATCACCCTCCCTCTTTAGGTTGTTTATTAATATGTTAAACAGAATGAGTTCCAGACAGACCCCTGTACAACTGCTCTGATGACCATACCGCATGATGAGAAATGACCTTTTACTGTTATCCTTGATTCCCTGTCTTTTAACCAAAGATTAATGCACGTTAGGGTCTTGCCCCTTATCCCATGATGCTCGATGTCCTTACAGCCTATGTGAAAGTCTTTGCTAAAGTGTAGTAGGCAATTAAATTAGGCAATATAGTTCCTGACGTGTTAACCCATGTATTACTTGACCTCTTTAAACGATGTTTTTGACTGAAGGCATGATGACCCTTCTTTAAAAATAAATAAATAGACAAAAACCAACCAGGCATGTACTAATTCTGTAATTTTAATTCTACGATTTCTTACTGTTACTATTTGTTTTTCCAGTGGAGATCATAAGTTTAAAGAACTGTTAGTCACTGAGCACATCTAGAAACTTTCTAAGCACTGGTGTATTATCCTCCATCTTTTTGTCTTCTGATAGTGTGACGTTTTAAGTAAGGGATTATATACTACTATTAATAATGCATTTAATTCATCTATATGTTCCTGTAGAACTCTGGAGGTAACACCATCTGGTCCTGGTAATTTCTTGATGTTCATTATATCTATTTTTATTAAAACCTCTTCCACAGTTGCTTTCACAGACAGTAAATGTTACAGTGATTAGAGCACTTGAATACAGCCTGGGAATCCCATGTTGAGTTCTGGTCCAGAAAAATTTCCCCTACCTATCTAGGCACACACAGGAGATTTTTCTCAAAACATGACCATGGGTTGGCACAAATACCACTGTAGACAGACTGTAATTCTTCCTTTAGTTCAGTATCGTGGTGGTGTTGCTGGTTGTGGGATACCTTGCTTTCATTTCATTCTTTGCTGGTCAGGTTTAAAGCGCAAACATCAAATATTTCAAAACTTATGCCTTAGGTATTCAAGAAGAGATTCTTTTTAAGTCTCCTGCTGAAACTGCTAGACATTACAGAACAACTAAATATTCATTGGGCAAAAGACTCTCTGATCCTAGTGATTAGGGTATTCATGTGGCAGGGCAGACGTGAGTTCCTGACATCGTAATGAATATTTACATAATTTTGTATGAAGTATTCACAGGAGCAGAAACAGCAAGTTGTCTAATCACTTACCTATAGAATCATAATTTTTTCAACTTTCAGCTCAATTAATTTTTAATCGTGCCTCACAAAGAGGAACAGCCTCAGGAGGAGGAACTGTCTTCACAGAATGTCCTAACATTTTCAGTGTTTACTTAATGTTAATTTTCAAAGTCCCTTAAATGGTGAAGAAATTTGAATCTGTTGCTCACACTTACGATACAGGACAAAGAGGGAACACTGCTGTCATCACCTCTCTCTTTTTTTTCCCCCCTCTGGTCTTGATTTTTGGAAAGAGTCGTACTTTGTTAACAAAGTTTGTAAGAAGGTTCAGCATTTTGAGTCACAAACAGAAGAGGCCATCAAAATCTCTGAGAGTACCACAGATTATTCCTCACTTTGATAATGCTTTGATTCCTGGCTAGACATGGTGCTTTCCCATCTTGTTGGTTTCTAGTATTTCTGGTACAAATTTTCTGTGGTTTTGTGTACTTCTGCCCATTCTATCCAGAAAAACAAACAAACCGCCCCCCCAAAAAACAAAAACACAACAAGAGGTTGCATCTGAGACTTTGTTGTGAGAAAAGTTCAGTGGTTATAATTCGATTTGCTCTGGGATTCATTTTTCCCTGTGAGAAAATGAGCAAAGGCATCTGACACGTGAATCAAAAGACCTCAGTCCCCAGGATTGTATTCAGACTGGTCTTTGGCCCATAATTTCAAATATTCAATCTTGAAAGGTACTGCTCTGCCTCAAGCTACATTCCACTATATTTTGTTTTAAGCATAACTTTTCCATTTGTTCCACTGACTTCTGAAAGCAGTGAGCAGCCAGCCCCTGACTTGTGCCCAAGCCTAAGCTGAGTTTCCAGAAGAGACTTTCCAAAAGAGACTTTGTGCTGCCTGGGTTTCTGAAGGAAACCCCATGTTGCGACTGTTGTAAGCTCATGTAAAAAAACCTGCTTATCCGTTTCCATGTGCCATGGAAAATGTGGTAGTGGCTGCTTTTCGGGGCAAACTCAGTCACTGACATGATGGGAATGCTTTCATATAGCAGATTAACAGCCAGCAGAACTTTGGAAGATCTGTGTTAAGTTCTCTCCTTTACTCAACAGGACTTATCTCCCTTTCTGTTGTGTTTTGGGCGTGTTTATCCAGCCGATTCAAGGCTGCATGGAGGGGGATGCATCAGCAGTGCCAGATGAAAAGCCTTGCAGTGCACAGAGAAAGAATTCAGAATTCACAGCACTGGAAAGAGAACATGAAAGCAAGGGCAGCTCTAACAGAAAGGCCAGGGATGGACAGGGAGGATTCAGCTCTGCTTCCAAGGGCTGTTTATGTGTTTTTCCCAGTTGTTATTTTGTGTAAAATCCTCTTAGCAGCAGGGACTGGGACCTCAGTCTGTTTTTCCCCACAGTCATAGATGAGTGCTGTAAGGACTAGACTGATCTATCAAGCTGGAATTAAGATGACCCTTGGGGCAGCTGGGGCAATCTTAATCTCTTAAAGGTTGTATTAGGCTCACTAATGTCTTCAGGTATTAACATAAAGACCATGACCAAAAGTTGTCTCCTCTGCATTTGTTCTCCCCCTCAACACATTCTCCTTTTAACCAAGTCTTGGGAACAATATTATCCATATTTATCATATCCAGACTTTCTTTTTCCAAGGCACTGTTGCAGAATCTACAGAAGGTATGTAGAGAAGGCACAGCTGGTATCTCAGCTGCCTGATTCCCAAATGGACTGAGCCAAAGACAGAGCAGCCTGCCAGCTCTCTGGAGCCAGAAATGCCTTCCTGTTCACAATCAGATTTATGCAAATATCCTGGCACTGGTCTAAAAATACCTGGATTTAGTCAGGAGAGGCAGGGAGGTGTAGAAGGCTCCCACCCTGCTCTCCCACCTCATTATATTCCCCTGCACCATGTGTCATAGCCGAAGATGCATGGTTAAACCAGGGCTATGTTATTCCCTGGGCACAGTCTTATTTTTCTGTTGAAAAAAACCCAACCAACCAACAATAAAACACACACACAAACCAACAACAGAACAAAACAAAAAACCCAAACCAAACACCCCAACAAGAACACAGGTGTTCTGTCAGAAAAGAAGAATTTCACTCTTTGCTTATTGCTCACAAGCATACTCTGAGCTTGTGACCGCAGTCAGTTGAAAAGGATCAATGAACTGATACAGAGTAGGAAACATACTGTGCTTGTGTTTCCTGAGAGATAATCAATAGTGCCAGATAGAAATACTGAGACATGTACAGAAACTGAACTGTATCTCCTAGGAGATGAATGGCTCCCTATATCTCTTGTCAGTCATAAATAATTGTAGTAAATAGACTGGTAATTAGATTTAAATTATTAATTTTTTCAGGGACATAAGGCATTGGACTGAAATATTCCTGTCTTTCTTTGGTATTTTTTTTTGTTAACTGTCCGGGGAAAAACATGAAAACTGTTCCACAGGATGATACAAGGGGCTTAGCTTTGATCTTTCTATAAGCTGTACATTACCTGCTGACTTGGATGATATGCTTTGCATGTTGTAATTAATCTGCACATTTTCAATCTTTCGCTGAATATACAGTAAGGAAATTCTAAGGCTTGTGTCCGATAATGATGTTTGTAATACTAGATCAAAATATAATGTTTCTTTTTGCCAAATAAATGAAGTTATGGTCAGCTTTCTTTATCTTCGTAAGTTAGTAAACAGGTGGCAGGCCTATTAGGAGAAAACATTATGTTCCACTCTCTATTCTCTACAAGAGATGACCAAGAATGAGGAACATCTGTGTCTCTCCCTTGCTGACAGTTTTATAAGGGGAGAGGGTCATACTTAATACTGCAAACAACTCCCAAAAAAATACTTCTTCACTTAAAATATAACACAGGAACCTAGTTCCAAGCTACAGGTGAAGAAAAAATAACTGACCAAATGTTACAAGCTGCAGACACCTACAATTCCATGGGTGAAATTATCTAGTTGTACAAACATACATTTGAAATTCACTTTCTGGAGTCCACTGTATCAAAATTCTCAGTGAATTTCTTAAGTAATTCAAAACATATAAATGAATTCTTCATAAAGCACAATTACCACACTGATTTTAGGAGGTTGAGGGGGACATTTATTTTATAGACCACATAACTGGTATTTAGATCTGAAACTTGTACTGGAGACTCCCTCATCCAGGCAGAATACCCTCATTGCTTGGATATGAATATGCAATTCTGTGATCAAGCTGGACATTAATTACTATCCCATGACAGGTGGGGGAGGAGCTGTGACCAGAAGAGCATTTCCAAACTTCAGCATCTCTCAAAGCAACCTCTCAGGCAATGAAATTGAGGGGTTGCCACAGATCCCCCTTCACATTGACACTGCAAGCCAGCTCTACGTCACACATCTTCCAGCAAGAGTTATTTGGCTGCCTATCAAGAGTAAGGAAACCCCTCTACTTCCCATGGATTGCATCTCTCTAATCTTTACTGCTGTCATGCCAGTGTGGTGAGGGCGTCTATAAACTCCTATTTACACTGCAAATGTCAGCTTTGCCTTTTCTGAACCTAATGACTATCCACAGCGCAACTTTAAATAAACAAAAGGTTAAGCGGGCACCTGTTTTATCCAGGTTCACCCCCAAAACATTGGAGCTTGCCCTGAATGCAGTTTTCTGTACCATCACCAAAGTAAGATCATTTTTGCACCACAGGGTTGTGTCATTCCCCTGGAGTGGACCTATTGAGGCAATTTGCATAATCATCTGGATTTCTTTTCCTAGATGCAACACAGAAACCAGTATGCATTTCTGTAAGATATATTGAAGAGTTTCCTGCTGTTCTGTGAAGTAGTTTATTATTTCCAGAGCATCATAAGTGAATAGAAAGCCTTGCAAACACATACAGGGACATAGTGCCTGCTGAGAGAAATTTACAACGTAGCTCAGACAAGTGATAAGAAATCAGGTATTAGTACTCATGTTCTGTACAAGAAAAACTCATCACTTTCTTTTTCTTTTCTTTTATTTTTGTTTTGAATGGCACATTAGAGTTCTGCCCTTCTTTTTTGTTTGCTACCTAATACTTTCTTTTCCTTTAGGAAGATGATGGAATCTGATGAGAGAGACCCATAAATTTACATCATGACACAAACCCCACCTCCTCTTGCCTTCTGTGCTGTAGATTTCATGACCTCTTCAGGGAAAGGGACTGTGAAAAGATACCTGGAAATGCTTTTACCCCATTTCCATGCAGCAGAATTTCAGAACCGTTCATTTTGAAAGCGCTGCAACGTCATGCCTTGCACATCCATGTCATCTCCATAAATTATGGAGCTATTTAGTTTATAGGGTGGAATCTTCCGCCCCCACCCTCTGCCCCCCCCAAAGTATGGACCCTAATCTATACTTAATAGTTCAAACTACCTATCAAACATTCATGCTTAAAACATCTGAAAAACAAGGCCTCAGTGAGTAAGTTTGGGAGTTCAGGCTTGGCAGGTGAAGGCCCCAACTCGTACCCCAAATTCACATTATTATTGGCTCATAACTTCAATTAATTCATTGACCTCTGAAAAAAATCTTGCAGGATCACCCTACAAAAATTCCCATGAGACTGAGGAGGATTTGCTCCACTGGAAACACTTTTAAAAGTCCTTTTCGCTGGCTGTATGAACCTTTATTTATGGGAAACTCTAGGAAGAGTTGGTGGGGCACCCACCATCCCCCTGTGCTCTTTGAGCCGTTTTGGTGAGCATAGCATAAGGCTTATTCTTTCAAGAGTAGAAGACCACATTTTCTTCTCACACTGTTTTTCAGATATGTAATTATAGTTATTTCAATGAAGTAGCTTCTGGCTGATTTCTGAGTAGGTAAAAGAGAGAAGCAGCCTTGCCAAGTGGCAAGAACACTGAAAATTTTCAGGGAGTGGATTGTATTATTGCCTGATCGAAGAGGCTGCTGAGTACCCTTGTGCAAGTCTTATCTTACTTCAATTTTAAAGAAAGGGTTATCACACCTTTTTATAGCGTGCTTTGAGACATTCTGATGAAAACAGCTCTTTGAGAGCTAAGTGGCATAGCCATGATGTTACAAGTGGACCACATGCAGAAACAAATCCTGTTCTCTTGAATTTAAAAGGTTATAGTCAATCACCTTGTTTTTCTGTCTTGTCATGCTACACATATTTTATGGTTTGCTTATTACAACAGTAGAGCCATGCTGAGATTGTTTCCTGAAGAAATACTTTCCTGTCTGGAATACATCTGAGATGTTTAAAGATATTCAGGTATCTGCTTGTCCGCCTTTCTCTATAAGAATCACTGTGGCACCTGAAATCTGCCCTTTCTCACTGTATGTTGCTACTTATATCTGACTTTGCCTTTCAATGCAAAGCCAAAGCCCCAAAATGCCTCAAACAGGCTGTTCCCATGGCTGTCATAGTGCACACAGAAAATGAACTTAAATTGGAAACTAGCTATTTGGAGACTAACTTCACCCTCAAAGTTCAGAAAAATTAAAGGATTTTATTTGGAGCTAATCTGGATAAGCAAGAACTCCTTACCAGAATAGTCAGGGGTGTGCACTGAGTCCAAAAAGTCTTCAACAGCTACTTTACCAGGTGACTGCACAGTGACAAATGTATATTCACAACATCAGTGGCCACAGCCTTTATTTTGATAGAGCAACTGCAGTTGTAATATCCCTTAATGCTTCAGTTTAATTAACCTGAGTGGTACAACATGCTTTACACAGAAGTGGTAGCATACTGAAATATTTTGCTCTAGAACCAAAACTTGCAAGATTTGATCTCTCCATTATGAATGTAATTCAAAGCTTAAATGTTTCAACTTTGCTCCCATTAAAACTTCAGCAGTTCTCTTATTCCTGACAAAACATCAATATTTTTGGGTTTTTTCCCCTTTTCTCTCTCTTTCTCTGTTGCTGTATCATAATATTGTAAATAAAATTATTTTATTCAGGGGCTGGATTAACAGCCATGAGTACAAAAATGAGAAACAAAGCTGTCTCCCTAAATAAACAGGAAGATCTGAAACCATCTGCACATTCAAATCCCAGGGAAGCACAACAGTAGCAAATGAAGGCTAATCTAATAAGAACAATATTGATTCTTGGATATTATTTCTATTATTATTAGATTAAAATTTGGGAAGAACTCCTCTCTTAACATTTCCCCAGAGTACTAAAAGCAGTGATCACATTACACTGGAACTCATGCTTTAAAGAATTTGAAATTCAGCTAGAGCTGTTCCAGTGAGAGTATAAAAATCCATTTACTTCACATCCTCTTAAATCCTCTTAGTGCCTTAACAGATTAGTGTGTAAGAGGGAAGCAGCAGTTTTTATTTTAATTGAACTGGATGTTAGTTTTCTCAGCTAGGTTTGATGAAGAGGTGAATTCTCAGGATGGAGCGATGAGAGGTTTCATTCAATTGTAGCCACTCCTTTTAATGGTTCGACAAGTGCAGGGAAAGACACTTTAGTTTTATGAATGCTACACTTTGCCAGCCTCCAAAATGAAGCTTGGAGAACTATATTAACATTGGCTCTGACATAGTGGTTATTTTGGCTGGGGGGAATTTGTGTGTGGATTAACAGGGTGGCTCAGTTTGGAGAATGTTTGGTCTACAGGCACCGTTGTCCCACTAGCATGGGAAAAACAGAAGCATTGGGAAAGTGTAGATGGCATCCTTAGAAATGCTCATGAAACGAGCGGTGCCTGGGTCACTTGTATCTCCCTTGGTGGGTCAAACGTAAACTCTGTGAGTCTGAGGTTAGTGTTAACTGGTGGATGTGGTCGATCACTGGAGTTTCACACTAGATCATGAAAGGTTCACAGGACACAAGGTCCAGTGCTCAGCTTTTGGTAATAATAGAATACATTTCGATTCATCTCTATCTGTGCAGAACCCAAGAAACATCATTTTCTGTGATGAAGAGACTGCTTCTTCTGCCCTTTACCACTGTTCAGTGGAAAAGCCATATTCAACTCATTAATATATAAGCATAGACATCAAAGTTCTGGAGTCAATAGAATCATAGAATCATAGAATCATAGAATCATTTCAGTTGGAAAAGACCCTCAGTGACATTTCTTGTATTTTTTTCTTTTTTTTTTTTCCCCCTTTTTAAAGAACTTATTGAGAATTGACTCATCCGAATGGAAACAAAATTAAAATTTCCAATATTTAGGAAAGCATTTTTCCACATAAATTCAGTTCACTCTCTTTTTCAATTGTAATAGCCAGTAGTCTTTAGCTGTTTAGTTTCTCAACAATGTTTCTTATTGCTTTCTTGGGATCTGTGAAGCCAGGGTTCAAATATACTTGCTCACTTGGCGTATTGTATGAGACTTTCACACCTGCCTTCAGTAACACAAAAATTGTTTAAAAACAATTTATCAGTAAACATGGCTTTCAAATGGCTTGAGCTGCATGGGAAATTACCCTCTTATCCACCCTTTAGTAAAATAATTTTATTTCTTCAGATTTCCATCTGAAAGAAATGCAAAGTGCTGATTACTCTTCTGAATAATCTGGAATCCATGAAAAACAGAATTATGTTCTCTGTGTCTGCTTCTGGCATCACCTTGTCAAGAAATATGCAAGTATCCCATCCTATCAAGATGTATTAGAAAGAGATGTTTAAATCAATATTGCTATTTAGGACTTTAGGGAATGAAAGATGAAGTACATCTGTATATAGATAAGGACATTCAAATATATCCTCTTTGCTGCTATTGAAAGGGAAGAACAGGTACAATACAGAGGAAGGGTGCACCTTGTTTGTTTGTTTTTTTTTTAAAAAGCCACAATTAAAATAAAGGTAGCAAAAGGAGGAGTATAAGCCCTCCTAACAGTTCAGGGAAGCCACAAAAAAAGTGTCAGCCCCCAGAAACCAATTAATTGAAAATTGGTTGACCTTTAGATTCCCTGCAGAGTGTTAAGAGGGTCTGGCTTACTGCCATGATTATGAGTCAGTCCAGTCCTATCGGTATAATTACTGCTACCACCAGGCAAATAATCTCAAACGTTTTACTGATCTCTTGCCTGAAACAATAATCCTCCAGCCGCCCACCAGCAGCACATTTTGAGATGTGTATCACCAGCCTCCAGCTTTCATCTAAATTGGCTCTGTAGTTTGGTATCTGGCTGCAGCGTCCTCACCATCCCCTAATGAACTGGAAACGACAGGCAATTTAAACCCCAGCAAATAAATTCCTTTTAACTAGATGAAAATACAGCGTTGTCACGACTCAGCGAAACGAAGACTAAGCAGTTCTGTAGGGAGATGTTGGCTATGATGCCTTTTGCTCTAGGACATTTGCTATCGCAGTCAAATTTCCATTTGGCAAGACTGAAGGACCAAAAAGCTTGTCCTCACAGGACCACTGCACGTGTCCACCGTTTGCCAGCCATCCCTGCCTACAGGCAGAAATGCATGCTGTCACTGAGTCCACAGCTGGACAAGATGAATCGGTTCTGGGAATGGTTGCTATTTCCAGAAGTGAAAAATAATCTGTATATATCAGTAGATTTGGGGGAAAAAAACCCCAACATAATTGTTGACTGGCCTCTCCAACGATTATTCAGTGGCCTAATCTGCGCCTGTATGTTCATCTAAGTTGTAACCTCACTTGACTGTATCTTTGGGATACAATTAAGGAGGGATAATTGAATAACAGTGTTTAAATCTATTAGTTAAGCTCTAACATTCAGGTATTTGTGGTAGATGTGAAACTTGTCCATTGCCTCTTGAATGAGTCTTGTATAAACAAGAAAAGCAGCAGGCATGAGAGGTGTCTCATCTTTCATGCCCCTCCAGGAAAAATCTGCCCAAAACTAAGAATCTCCAAGGTGCCTTAATTAATAGCTATTATTAACTGGTCAGTTATTTTAGGAGGAATGAATGGCTACTTGAATATAGCACAATTAATACAGTCAATTTGCATATCAGTTCTAAATTTGACATTATACCTGTTTGATGTCTGAATTACTGCCAGTCATATCCACTGGTGAAAGGGGAGCATAGTGGTCCGCAATACCCTGTGCCACAGGAGGTAAACCCATCGGTATCTCAAACAGAGCAAAGGGACCGAGTTTCTATCCCATAGCATCAATGCTATTTCAATGATCTTAATTCCAGCAGAGTCAATTTTGCAGACTAAAGACTTAGATGGTTTCTAATTTGGTACATGCAAAATAATAATAATAAAAACTAATAATGAACTTTTAGACTTTTGTGTCTGAAAGGCAGGAATTTTTTTTTTTTTAAAGACTTGGAGATAAATCTTTGTCTCAAACAGTGAATCATTACCCCAGGTGATGCTAAACAAATGACAAAGTCAGCAAAACCTGACCATTTAGCCTGATGAAAATGGTTTCATTTTTATTTGCAAACAGCAACAAACAAAATGAGAACAAAGGAAGCTTGTGTGTGAGTGTGTGTGTGTGTGTGTGTGTGTGTGTGTGTGTTTAGAGCCTCTTGAATTCAGAAAGAAACAAACCCAAAGCTCTCAAGGCTGCAGCATGTGCGATTTATTCTGCTTCTTCAACCACAAAGGGATCCTTTTCTGCCTTCCGGCTTGAAAAACCTCTGGTCATGAGTCTCGGCACATCTTCTTCAGCCCTGACATTTTCTGTTTTTGCCTGAGGAACTAAAGCAGGGTGAAGTCGTTTAGGGTTTGCGCTGGAGAACAGGTAAATGGGTAGTTTCATTTGTTTTCTTCTAAACTGACAGGGACTTGAGGCACTTTAAAGCAGACAGCGCTGTTGCCAGGTAGTCACTTCTGATATTCTGGTTGTACCTGCTTGCTTATTTTCCTCCAGCAATGTAATCTACTTTGTGTTGTACCTCAGATTCACAATCATTCACGTATTTGCAGAAAGACTCAGGAGTTTGGTTGGATGGAGGGAGAGGGGACTGGAATGGATCACATCCTCTGAATGGGATTCTCTTATTTGATCTTCTCCTACACACACACACATTCATGTACACCCACATGCACGCTAATCCACATTTAATCTAAAATAAGAGCTGGATGTCTAAACTGCTTGTTTTAACATAATTTGAGAATAGCTGCCTAATTATCCATGGTGAGCATTGTCTGGAAATTACACAAAAAATAAAGCACATCTCTCAAATGAAATATTTTTATATAGTAATTTTTACATTTTGCTCAGAAGAAACTAAAGAAAAAGTGATACGTTTTGATGTAGTGAAAAAATAGATGCAACATCAATAACATTATCAGAGACCTTGAGTCTCTCTGTTCAGTTATTTCACCAAAACCAGTCAGGACTAATTTCTTCTTATTCTGTCAGGGCCAGAGTGTGTAAACAATATATGACCAAGAGCATCTTGTACATACAGCATCTATTTTGCTGTTGGATTTCTTCTGGTAACATGAACAATGCCATTTGTAAACAGTACTGCCTGGGTCGTTGTTTTTCTGAAGCATAAACCAAATGGGCGATACCAGGAAATGGGTTACATGAGGGCGGGGGGAAATTCACCTGCTCTGCCTGGTGATGTGGTCTAGAGAGCAAGAACTGGTGAGGCAGGAATATGTATAAACAGGACACTTGAAATGTCCTACATTTTTTTTTGCCCCAAACAGCCAACCCCAAAGGGAAGACAACTATCAATCATATTAAACAGAAATTAAAATAGGGAATTATGAAGACATTTTTGTAAAAAAAAGAGGAGTCAGGAGAAGTGGAATTAAAGATGAAGCAGCCTGTCCCAGCTTGGAGGGTGCAGCTTGTAGGGAGTGTGCAGATGTGACCCCAAAGGGGCTTTCTCACTGTTTAGAAATTTACAGGTATTCATTAATGTTCTGTAAGTGCCTAGGCTTGTGGTTTATCTGCTGTATTGCTGATACGTATGCCAGATACATAATTTACTGATTGTCTTAATTATGTTTGGATAATCAATAAACCATTTTGATCCTGAATTGATTGAATTCATACAAGTGAGCAGTTTTTCCCTGTGACACTGATCCATAAAAGAAGGAATCATTACATGTAAGTTTTAATATTTAGCTGGGATGCTTACTGAGAAAATTAGTCACTCTGGGCTCTCTCCCAGTAGTCAGTGGGACATCACGCTTCTAGGTGGAGATTTGTGTCCTACACTGGCTATGACCATGGAAAGAAATACTACAACTACAGAATACTACAGTACTACATATATACTGCAATATAGAATACTACAAGTACAGAAACTAAGACTTTAGGAAAGTGCCTAAAATCATGTGGCTGAACTAGTGCTGGAGTCTGTCTTAGGGTGGCCTTTTTTTCTGGGATAGAGGAAGGTGTTACTCTCTAATTGGAATCTAATTGAGGAAGATCATCTATTTGAAGACAACTACAGGCAGTCTTCGTTTGTTGAATAGCTCATGAGTTAGAGGCTTTGATTAGAAGTTCAGAAAGCTTGGATCTCAAATCTACTAAGAGTATTTAGGCCTTTTATTTTATACAAATTATGCATATTATTTTATGCAAAAAAACTCTGGAGTCCCTTGTAGCTGGTAGGCACTTTATTAGCACCTATATTAATGATTTAAACAATGCTTAGGATTATTCCTGACATTGTATCCTGGCTGTATGTATGGTTAAATTGTTTGTCTCTGGCACTGCTTTGGTCCATAGGTAGCTTGTGTGGAAACACGCAGTTTGGGAGGGGTAAGAGGATTTATTAGCACACCTTATTGTGAGACAATAATCTGAGGTACATTTAGTTTGCTATCATGACATGCCCATAACCTTTCTGCCCAATCTGAGCCAACTTGTTTGTAAGGAATGATCAGTTATTTGTTGGAGTATGCTAAAGGAATGTTGGACATTGTTTTGTGGAATACCATAAACCTACAAAATTATAGCTCCTCTGAACAGATCAGTATTATATACAATATTTAGTGTCTCAGGCTCTGTGTGTGCATATTCACTTATACCACATTACCTTATTGAGCAAGCTAATGTTTACCCCAAAATAATAAGACTTAGAAAATCTAGTAGTCTGTACAGAGGTAAAGAGGTGAATCGGATGTGATCACTGGTGTCAAAGCCACCTGATAGACACGTCTTCTATTGAGACTGTGAACAAAGAAAATAACTGCTAAACATGTCTGTTGAGACCTCTAGAGCAACATAAATCCACCATTGCGACAGTACAAATAAAGTAGTTAATCAGGGGCTAGCTCTAATTAATTCTACTCTGGTAAAGGCAATTTGTAATTATGAGCGATGTAGAAGATTTGGGGTTTTTTTTGCTTAAAAGATTTCCTACAATAAGCTTGGCACTTTGAAGACTCTCATGTAGAGTCATCTCTGCCTTGGCAGTTTCCCAAGAGAGAGAAATACTAAGGGTCCAGGAGAAGACAGCAAGTCAGCCAGCTAAAAATCATTGAGATAGCCTGCAAACAGCATGGCAGCAGTGGGGCTTTGGAATTGAGAATTAAACCCAAAGATCCACAACCTCCCCAAAAAAGTCAGCAGCATGTTTAGCACTAACTGGCAATGCTGCTGACATTTTACTGACTCACCCATTGGGACCACATATGATTAGAACTGAATGTGCATGGCGACTAAACAATCGTTTTTCTTCTGGCAAATCAGCAGGGGACCGAAAAGAAAATGTGCTGACTGCTTGCTATTCTCTGTGGCTAAATCCAGGGCTTCTTATGCTGCCTCCCACCGTGAACATAAATTCATTTGAAAAACAAACAAAATAGAAGAGAGAATAATAGGCTCTTAATGCAAATTGCCTAGTACTAAGCAAATAAAGAGGCTAATAGTAAGTGATAGCAATACAGACTCATGCCTTTGTCAACAAAAATGACAGTCTTATTTTGTACCATTCATAGTTAGGAATTAAAGATATTATAGGAATTTCTCTTTTGTGTGACTGTGGATTAGTAATTTTCCCTCTTTTATGTTCATTTTCAGGTCAGCAAATTCTTTCATCTTCTTTGGCTATCATATAATAAGGTCATCTCCTGATTTGGAGCTTTTTGAAGTGTCTTATCTTCATGTCTCCTTCCCTGCATCTGAGTTCCTTCTCACAGTCCCCGTATCTTAGGTCAAGAATTCATGATTTAGGGTAAAATCGCTTTTAGCTTTAGGAAGTGAAAATCCCACTGAGGTTTCTGGGAGGTTCACCTTTGTAACACACAACCTGTAACACAGATCCCATGGTGGACCTGAGAGGTCCTGTGTTGGTGTTTCATCATCCTGTTAATCACAAGACACAAAATGCTCCTGTCTCACAAACATAAAAATGAGGTAGAAAGTAGGCTTAGAGTGATTACCAAATAACCGCTGTTCAATGAGTTACCATTGATCGGCAGAGGTCTAGTAAATGATCGTGTATATGTGTATTCTTAGGCCATGACATATGTGAGATAATATGCATTGTTTGTTGGTTTAGGACACAAGAGCATCTTAGTGCAGGTTACTGTAGCTTAGCTGAGGAACGATAACTTACTGAATAGCAGAAATTCAATGGTTACTATTAGTCTGGTCTAGAGACTTAAGGTGCCACAAAGACATACTTTGAAGAACATGGGGATTCACGAAGGAATTGTAGGCAGCCACACATGGGAATTCGTAGAAGAGATTCTGTGTTAGACATTGGGACAAGCAGTATGTTAATATATTCGATCAGTTTATTTCTTATGTTAGGTACAGTCTATCTGTATACTAATTGGATGGTTTTGAATTTCTGTGAATACTGAGTAATGCTGAAAAGTACTGATCAAAAATAATAAATCATTCCATACTTTTCTGTGCAATGCTGTGTAAGTTAATGAATGGGATTTCATTTTGCTGAGGTCAGAAATTAATACATTACTGAGACATATGAGAATGGAGGCAGGCAGGAGTAAAATTTACATTTGAAATCTGTTTTGCAACAACAGCAATTTCTATACGGAAGCTTGTTAACAGTTTTCTCCTTTTTGTCTGTGCATAGCTACATTGGAGCCAAAGTGCCCAGATTATCTGTTGGTCACACTCCACATATATGAGAGAAAACATTTCTGTGTGATGAAGTAATCCTAGCTGTGATTTGGATTTGTCTATAGTAGTGTTTTACTGAAAAAGCCAAAGGGCTGTTTCAGAGAACAGCATTTTCTCTTTCAAAGGTACCTCAATTCAAATACTTCAGGTAAGTGTAAACAAGCCAGAATTTCATAAAATCTTCCTGCCCCAAATCTGTTAAAAATTAAAAGCACAGAAGAAAATAGCTGAATCCCATCAGTAAGGCCGCTGGCAGCAAACATGACTCGTAAAGTGCTGAGGTTCTGTGGTCAGACAAGTTCTTTCTGAAATGTGTAGTGGTTTATAGATTATATTCAGGTCTTGGACAGTCAGACTTTTTGTAGAAATCTGATATTCAAATGGACATTACCTTAGGAAGTATAAGCAGGAACACAAAGGAAATACAAACTTATATTTGCCATGCTAGCCCAGAGGAAAAAAGTATTTTTTCAACATGGATATTTGGGAATACTAAATGAGTAACCAATTGTTAGAAGAGTCTTAAGATGTTTTCTTGATGACCGGTAGAGGCATCCCCATGACTATTCACATCATCAGTTCCTTCACTGCGTTTCACTGCAGCTTTCCATATATATTAAACCTCACCCTAATTGTCTCAAGCAATTATTCTGTATGTAAATCCTAGCTTCTAACAGATACCAGGTCATTTCATCTGCAGCACTGACAACGCTGGACGGAAATATGGAAATACCTAAATGAATTTAATTTTCCAGTTATGGGCAATGTAACACATTGTTATATTCCAAATTATTATTTACTATGCCAGTGTGTAAAGAAGCCACAATGCAAAATACAAAGTGCTGTCAGAAGTCCTCACAATCTAAATAATCGAAGCAGGTTTCAAGAAAGAAATAAGACAGACAAGCTCAGGACAGAAAGTCTGGGTTATGCCAGTAAATTAAATGGGGCTTGGATACTGGTTTGTGCACTGGCAGACAATCATTCGGTCTATTTATTGGTGTAATCACAGGCACGATTTTGGCCCATGACAACTGCCATGTTTTTGGAAATGCTTGGGATAGAACACAATTCCAGTGTACAGTATGGACATGCCACCCTGAAGGCATTTGGGTTTCTTGATTTTGGAGAGGGAATGAGAATTTAGCTAAGCGGGCATCAGCTCAGCCACGCTTCCTGGCATCAGAATCAGGCAACACATCTAATTCCTTGCCAAACAGCAAAGACACAGCTGCACACTCAAGCCAAATCTGCAAAAAAACTCTGAGGCTGCTAGAAGGTCTTAGCTTCTGCTGTGCTGTGGCTTCTTTTGCTGTTGTGGAAACTTGAAGGCAATTTTTCTTTCCAAGTTTTCCCTCAAGGCTGCGTGATCTGAGAGAAGAGGCACCATGAGACCATTTTTGTCCTCATGCTAGCGAGGAGGACAGGGAAACAAGAACTGTTGTTGGTCTTTATCTAGGTCTTGGATACCCTGATTATTGCAACTAATAAGCGATCTGAAATCAGATTAAATGGAATTAAAGAGAGAAGCTGAAAACTTTGGTAATACAACTCCACGATAGTATAGCTTTTGAAATTAAGGAGATCTGACCTTGAGATGTGGCTGCTGATATCAGTCATACCTAAGGCAACGGCACATGATTAATCCATTGGGAAGGATGAGTGTGCCTCCTTAAACACAACTGGCACATCATGCTCAGCCCAGGGAGCACTCACTGTCTCCATCAAGAGTGGCCGACTCCATAAAAAGAAACACTTCTCAGCACTAAAATTGAGAAAATAAGTCAGAGGTAGCCTGAGCAGAGCTGCCTCGCAGTGAAGAGGAGCTATTTCTGAAAGATTATTCTGCCAGTACTTTCTCAAGGTCCTGCTAACTTTGTGTTTCTTTTCATAGATACTCTTATTCCTACATGTACAAGTAGGATATGGCTGAGTCCTTATGCTTTCCACAAACAGAAGTTTAAAAGTATGTTAGCAATCCACTTTATCAAAATTTGTTTTTCTGTTATGCAGTCTATGCTTTATAATTAAAATCTGTATGCCATGTAGACTAATCTCTCCAAGGAAATAAAAAGTGGCTTGACCATAATGACCTACTATTTGCAACATTCATCTTTGAAATTCAGAGCTTACTTTCTTTATTGAAAACACTGATGGTGTATTTGAAGATATCTCTAGATAATATTTGAATAGTGAAGAAATTATTAATAGCCCAATGCCTTTAATAACAAGAGACAGAATGTAGTGCTGACATTAATTTCCAACTTAACTGATTAAAAGAAATCTTGCAAATTTTATGACTTTCACTCTAAAACAAAACAGGCAGATTTTAATGAGGCATCTCCATTAAATAGCTATGCATTCAAAACCTATTAAAGAAGGAAGTAGTTCTGTAGCAAAATTAAATTAATTTCCATTTAAAAATTAAATTGAACTGATAGATACCTTTCTCCTGTAGTCTACTGAAACTTCAATAGACTGATGTTTCCTGACTGATATAATTGCAAACACCATCTGGACCTGCAACACTTGGATCATGAATGCTCAAGTCATCACTGCAACTTTGGTCACACTGATGCCAGTGGCAGCTCCCAAACCACGTAGTTCCTGGTCAGTATTTGTCAAACATATAGGTAAGGCTCTTCTATAATGTGGATTTTGCAGCATTCTCATACAACTTACTTTTGGGCTTCAGAAACCAGATCAGCAGAAATTTCATCTTAATTTCTAGATCTCTTTTCATGTTGTAGTATTATTGCTTGCCCTATATACTACAGTATGAAAATCAATTTTTTTTTTCAGATGAGTTTTAGATATTTTTTTTTTTTTTTTCTCAAGATTCACAAACTGAATTCTTTTCAGTCTTTCTTGTGAGTGATAGTTCCTAGACTTCTATAATTATTTTTACTTCTCTGGCCTCCTTCCAGCTGTTCACAACTATTTTAAAGTATGTTGTGCAACACTGGGGAGCGCATTTCAGCTAAAGCCACTGAGTAGATTAGAGGGATTACTAAGATTACTACATATGTCTTGCAAGATAAAATTTTTCCTTTCATCTGACCTAAATTTCTTTGGCTTTCATCCCTTCCTTTTCATTTTAGAGATGGAAAATTCAGATATGGATAGATTATGTGAATCTCCCCATTTCACACGGGGAGTTCTGATGTCTGGGAACTGCGTACACATCTGCTAAGTCTGGAGTTCAGCTCACAGAGAAATTTTTTATTCCATAAGTCATTTTCAGGGTTTCACACAGTATTGGTTCTCTGTAGTTCTCTTCATCTTTCAATAGTTTCATTGCTCTTTATACACTTTCCACCACTGCCAAACACTTTCTCCATGTCTTGGCTTCAGCTCCACAATCGCCCTTTTGCCTGCATTAAAATTCTCAGATCCGTTTTTCTCACTGGTTACAAGAACATCACACAAAATACCATCACACAAAATACCATCACACATGACCTGCTTGATCTTCTTTAGCTTTTGACTATTTTAGGTGTTATTCTAAACACAGATTCTCCTTTTGAGATATGTGGGAATTATCTGCCACGTATTCAATGTTACTGCAAAGAGTGAAATACGTTTTCCCCATTTCGTTGACACCATCTGCCCTTGTACAAGCATTGGCTCTAGTGCAGTTATTTTTGCTTGACATCAATACAAAAAATTTTAGGAAATATTATTTGTTGCTAAAAATGAAAGAGAGCATCTGCTAAACAATTTGCAATACAAGGTGGGCATGAAAGAGAAATTTAGGGATTGTTATTGATCTAGTTATTTTACCTGCAAAAACAAACAAAAAGACTAAATTTGGGGTATTTTTTCATCTTCAGAAACGTTCTCGGAATACTAACAAATGATGAAATTTCACAGCAGATAGATATCTCAGTAAATTGTGATGAAAAGATACTCTGGAAAACATTAATAAAAAATTGGTAATAAGATTAGGTCATAATAAAATTCTTTCAATTGGTAACACAGGATCAGCCCAGAACAAGAGATACAGCAAATTTGCTGCAATACAAAGGTCTTTTATCTGCTTTTCCTGTTACATAGGCCACAGGAGCACAGCACTGTTTATACAAACAGGCACCTGGTACCAGGCTTAATGAGTAATCAGTGATCAGAAACAACTGGTTTTAGAGAAGAAGCCCTTCACCCTGTCCTGAAGTCTGATCTTCCAGCACACAGACAGCTCTGATCCTAATTCAATGTTTTTCTAAAACTGTGGAGTACCTTTGAAACTATTAGTTTCATTTGACTTCAGATTATTCTTATTCTAAACATGTAGCATTGCTATTTCCAGAGTGTTTTGTTCCTTAAAAGACAGTGACTTAACTGACCAGGTGGTTCTCAGTTCAGTGGGATTTTAGGACAAGATACTGGAGAGACAATATTATGAAATATCTCAAAGATTTATGGTAGGGATCATTTGGTAAATATTCATAAAAACAAAGTTCCAGCACTTTAAAAAAAATGAAATCTATTTTTCATTTTCAGTCTAATCATGATAATTGGAGGTTAGCCTTCTTTTTCTCTTTGTATTTTCCTAGGATGTAATCCAATTTATGATTCTGTTATGGTACATGAAATGGATCATCTGCACTAGAACAGAGGCTGTAGTGATGAAGTGCTTTCCATTTTCCCCATCATGTTCTCATAGAAGACTGATGAATAAGATCCTCAGAAACAATTACAAAGAGGGAGATCCATCAACAGTCAAGACTGACCTTCTTTTTTTTTCCCCTAGAAGTTTTTTTCTGGGTCAGTTTGACTTCATTTCTAGAGATTTTAGCATTTTCTTTTATGGAAACTTATTTATAGAGGGTCAAGTAAAGCCAAATTATTCAAGACAGACAATTTTAAGGCAGTGTTATATATGGATTAAAAAATGTCAAAATCCAATCAAAGAGTCCTTAAATTTATCTTATCTTCGTTACTAAAAAAGGATAAATCCTTCTTATTTTACCAGAATGGAGTTGCCCTCATTTTTATGTGACCAAACAAAACAAAACAACAAAAAAAACCACAACAAAAAAAAACAACTTGGAGGGCTGTTCTTTTCTGTAGAAGGGAGGTTTTAGGCTGCTTTATACATCTGAGACTCTGCAAACCTTATTTTTTGTAAGCAAATTTCTCTTCCAGAAGTACCAGAAGGTTTTGGCAAATTTATTTCCACAGCTTCAAATACAATCCTGACAGCCAGACAGGAGTATGTGTTTCACCAAGTGTATTGTAAGATAGTATTGTTATTATTGTTGTTGTTATTTACATAATTGCATCTTTGTTTGCTCTCTTCTACCCACAACATTTAAATAAGGCCAGGATTTTCTTTAGTTTCAATGGTATATGGAACAAGGAAATAACATATTGTGATATTCCTCTATTTGCACATGTGCCTCAGAGGACAAATCCTAGTGAAATAAGTGCAATATATTCTAATGATAACTAACTCACATCAATGTAATGCATGTAAGCAGCGCTATGATAATTATTATAAAATCTCTGTATTTCTTAGATTTTTTTCAGGGGAAAAAAAAAAAAAAGAGAAACTACAGAGTGTTTAGAAGAGATGGACCCAATTTCAGAGATATAGTGATTTCAAATTGGGTCCATCTTTTTGAAACACCCTGTATGTTAAACCACATAACAATTTCCTCACATGGAAGATGTTCAGATTCCCCTTTGACAGTCTGGTAGATGGAAGTTGAACATAAAAGAAATGTGGTGGAGTGATGTAAGGAAGTAAGTCAGGATTATTTTTCCTTCAGCTCTATAATAAATCATTTTCTCTAATGTAGGCTAAATTTGGATTTCTTCATTCAAGTGCTTGGATAACAAACTAATGTCATGGGCCATGCCTTTTCCAAGTTTAGGGCTTCAGGTGATAGAACAAGAATACGTAGAAAACATTAATATATAGCACAAATCTTCACGAATGTCATTGAGAATTGAGGAATAAAGTTCTTCAACAGTTTAATTTCACCTGGATTACAGGATGAGAACAAACTGTGTCTTTACTACTGTTTTGTCTTTGGCCAAAACAATTATACTCTCTCCAAAATACTTGCCACTAGGAGTCAAGATTAGATTTTGTCTAGCTGTTTTAATGAGCATTTTCTTACTGTATGACATATTGTGATGAATCTCAGTAGAACACTGCCAAGAGCACTTGTGACTTCAGGAAAGTGAATCATTGTTAACACTGTAAATATAAAAATGCATGTATATATGTGGATATATAAACACATTGCCTGTTTTGGAACCAGTTCTCAATACAATAAGGTAGGGTGATCCATGGTAAATGTTGGAAACTGGTTCAATATTAAACAAATATTATAGTCGCTATGAAGTGAAAAAAATTATATCAAGTCAATTAAACGGGTATGGTTAATACTGTACTTGACTGACTTTATTAATCTTCATGGGTTTACTGACTACACAGCTACAAGGGAATAGCAAGACACAAAGCAAAGCTACTGCTATCAGCAATAGAGTTGAGGTCAGTGATGCAGCATTTTGCCACATGTTCAGGGTCATTGGGTTGGGAGGAAGTTGTTTCATTTCCAAGTGATTGATATTAAGTCTTGTCTTTCTGACATAAATCAAGGTGATTGCTTATGTTACTAAAAGTCCTTAGAGAATGCAAAAGTTGGGGGTGGCAGGAGGTAACCATTTCCTCTTAATGACGTTAACTTTTTTTAGAAAGACATCAATGGATAGCCTTCTTTCTGTTTCAGACATCTCGAATGATATCGTAGCTACTTCTTCAGATGCTGTTTGCAGCCAATGATGAAAAGACAGCAAAAACAGAGTGTGACAACCTGGTTTATATATCTGTGTTAGAAGGAGCAGAAAGTATTTAAAGTAATTCTTCATTCTACTGTTTAGAAAGATAACCTAAATGAGTATTTCAGAGATAGAAGTCCTGATGTCAGATGCCTAAAGTTAACTGCAGTGGAAACCATCCAGTGTTGTGGGGTAGACTTTCTGTTCATAGAGGTATGAATTTCAGATTCATTTAAAGTGTGTCTGTATCTACCGTGGTATTACTGAGGTCAGTTCATTTGCTGCTTGGGGATAAAGAATGGGAGCCTGATACTGTACGGGAATAACAAAAAAGTCTCAACAGGAGCACAAATGTCTGCTGAGGTCCTGAGAGTCTAGAAGGAGGTCACCCTACTCTAACCTTGAAAAAAGCTAGAAATAAAATATGAGCAACTTCTAGATATTTCCGAAACTATTGTTTGTGTGGCAGTGTCTGTCATCCAAACCCTTCAAAGGGTTTGTCCACAGATCAGTTTTCGTTTGTTAGTCTTTGTGTGGTGATGCAAACGAAACTCAAACCACAGTTTGGGTCTCTCTGCAACTTGAGCAAGCTAGTCCCTAAATACCCATCCTGTTACTGCCTGTGACAGGTCATTAAATAGAGCTAACAGAGAAAGGATCCTTTTACAAGTAACAAAATTACTGAAAGAACACATCACAGGATTCCCTGGGCAAGCATAGAGTAATACATTTAGAACTGTTCTGCAAGAATTTTAAACTCATAATTGCTTAAAGCTGTTTCAATCTGCTAGACTAACATTGGATCATCAGCATTAGCCCCTGTGACCAGACTCAAAAAAGCATATTTTTTAGTATCAATCAGGTTCCCAGGAGGATAGTATTGGATCTAAATGAAGCTGAATCTTTCCCTCTCTGTGCTTAATTACCAAGTATAAATGCTTTACAGCCTCAATTAAATACCTGTCTACTGTTGTCCACATATTTTAGTTTAATACTCTGTGAATATTCCTCACATGTTTTCATATTGGTTTACCTCAACTTCCAGACAGGTCTTCCCAAAATTTAATGTTTCTTAGCATATTTTTTTTCCTAAATATTATGGATATTGGTTGTGGCATGGCTAGGGCATTTGGTCTCACATGAAGGTGAATCATTTAGTGTCTGAATGCAGAGGAGCCAGCAGACAAAACCGCACAAAAGGAGAATGGGCACCATCTTTGGCTCATGTTATCAGGACCAAAAACGCTCTTAAAGACTAAGAAAATGAAGGCAAGACTTTGCACACAGGTATTCATACGTCTCATGAAGACCTGTGCCTAAGTGAAATATGTTCATGTTTAGATATTTTTGTGTAAAATGGGTTAATGCATTTCACATACTTTCATCCGGTTCATAGAGGGAGATGTTATATAAGAAGCACCACAGCTCTCAGGAGAAGTCTGTAGTAGACATAGATTAGATATAGGGAAGAAACTCTTCACCATGAGGGTGGTGAGGGACTGGAACAGGCTGCCCACAGAAGCTGTGGATGTCCCATCCCTGGAAGTGTTCAAGGCCAGGTTGGTTGGGCCTTTGAGCAACCTGGTCTATTGGAAGGTGTCCCTGGCCTTCGCAGGGGGCTTGGAACTGGGTGATCGTTATGGTCCGTACCAACCCAAACCATGCTATGATTCTATGATTGTGTAGTAATTCCAGAGCTTCGCAGCCCCAATAACAAGTCTGCAGGGAACTTTCACTTTCAGAGGGTCTCCATACCTTTTGATTAAGTATCTCAAAACCCACACCTAGGAAGAAAATGTGGCTTGTATTTGCAGGAAAGTAGCTTAGCAGAAAGTACCCACACATACACGATGGAAAGTCTACACCTGGAAACACACAAACAGAGCAAGCAGGGAATAAACACAGAAACAGGACTACTTTAATGTACTCATTTAAACAGCTAATTACTTCTGAAATGAGTGCGTTGGTTCCAAATATTAGGGTGGGACCAACCATGCACCTACACAATGAGAAAACTGCAGTGCAGCATCTGTGCCTCATATACAGTGAATTTGTCTGGGGGACTATGAGGAGAATGTAGGGATGAGATTAGCTCATGAAAAATAACTGATGAATTGAGCACACAGCTATTTGTGGCTCCTCTACAATGCTTGATTTGTGATAGTGATCTTTCATCCAAATACAGATGTTAGTCAGCCATGGTCGGTTAGTTCTGTAATTGACAAAATCCTATGCTAAAAGCAATCTCTTCTCTGCTCTTGCTGTCCTTTATTTGTTTTGATAGAAGATATATAGACAGTTTTTCTTTGGCTGTGTTCATTTACCTTTTATTTGTATGCTGTGGTCTTCTTCGATTTGTACTGGTTCTGTCTAGCAGTTGCCTTATTTTAATGTAATTAATGTCTACTTTCAAAATTGCAGACATTTCAAATCAGACTTGTGTGTGTGTGTGTGTGTGTGGATTTCCAGTACATGTGCTTGCATTTCTTACATTCTCAATTCTTAGTTTTCACACCTGTTCTAGTATCTACAGCCCTCAGAGTGGCAGCATGAAGACAGAAACAATTCTAAGCTTTTTTTTAACCAAAACACTTTACTATATTTTAAATTGGTTTTAATTTGTATTAATTAACTTCGTCTTGCCTTAGAGATTTCTACTAACGTAATCTAGACAACAAGTAAATTATTTCCTCTGAAATACTGTAATTCCTATGTTTATTACTTTTCAATAAAATACTTTTTTTTTTTTTACTTGCATTATTCCATCTAATCAAATAGTTAAATGAACTAGGTTTTCTAGNATAATATAATGAAACAGCACTTTCAGCTTTCTTACCTTTATTCCAAAAGAGTCAAAGCACAGACTCATTGATAAGCTTATATGACTAATTTGCTTCTTTCAAGAGATTAGCAGAGAATAGTTTATCTTGAGATAAATTAGTCGACCTAAAGTATATTTAGTCTGGGTCTTGCAAAAAGGTTCCTGACTACCAGAATACTGAGGTTCTGGGAAAGTCTTCCCATCTGAATATCTGAAGTGAGGGGGCCAGGGGCACCACTTAGTTATTTTTAACACAGACTTCAGTAAATTTATGAATGGATTTTATGGTCGGATTATGGTTGGATTTCGTGGCCCAGGAATTCCTGTGTTAAGCACCAGAAAGAGCAGGGAGAACAAATCTCTCTGGCTGATCCAAATTCTTATCCAGTTCCTCAGACATCAAGGGTGATGGGCTGCCCAGTAGTGTAGCAATTAAAGTATTTCAGTTATGGGTCAATTCTAAGACTGGATTCCCCCTACCTATGTTAATGTTTGCTTTGGATATTTGGTTTATGCTTGTACTCAAACTTGTCTTGTAATTCATTTACTTAGTATCAAGAAGCCTGAGCTGGAGTCCCTGGCCCAGGTCTTCAAACCATCTAAGATGCTGAGAGTACAGCTACTTCTATCTGCCCTTTGGTTAAGACCCAAACCCAGCTGTGGGGCAGTTGCTGACATCTGCTGTGCTCTGCAAAGGACAATTGCTTACTGCAACTCAATTTACATTTTCTGGTTTATAGCACATGATTCAGAAAGCATCAGTCATGGAATTGATATATCTGTTACCATTTTAGTTTGGATCAGGACTGATCTTCTGAAGTGACTCAATAATTCCTGCTTAATCCTATGTTGGATTGTCAGAGCACACAATAGATGGGCTTTCTATCAGATGAAAATAAACCACAGAAACACTCCGAAAGTATACCTGACATTGTCCCTCCAATAGTGGGCGTTTTGTCCATGGAATCAGATTAGTAATTGCAACAGACATTCCTGAAATGTTTGACTGGATCCTCAATATTAAGGTTTCCTCTACAGGTGCTCTAGGGAGGCATTGCTTGCTTGTACAATTACATGTAGCACAAGCAGAATTAAGATCAGGCTGCAATGGGCCAGAGCTTGACCAAGAACCAGGTATTTCCAATGATGTCAGTACCTGTGCAGGAAAGCTCAACAGCTCAGATATAAATGGGCCAGAGAATATTAGCCCCTAGCTTGTAAGTGTGACCAGACTCACAAAAGCATATTTTTTAGTATCAGTCAGGTTCCCAAGAGGATAGTATTGAATCTAAATGAAGCTGAGTCTTCTCCTCTCTGTGCTTAATTACCAAGTATAACTGCATTGCAGCCTGAATTAAATACCTATCTACTGTTGGCCGTGTATTTCAATTTAATACTCTGTGGATATGCCTCTCATGCTTTCATATTGGCATACCTCAACTTCCAGGCAGGTCTTTCCAAACTTTAATATTTCTTAGCGTAAAGTCAGTCCATGTTCCCGAAGTTGCTAATGTACAGACGCATGCGCAGCCGTAGTTTGGCTCTGGGGCTGTAATTCATACTGCTGAGTTAGTGCTTAGGTTAACTGCACGTTGCTTGAGGAGAGCTAAGGCTTTCAGGAGAGCTTACAGCATCTACATACAGAGGAGAAAGCTGCCAATAGTACCCTATATGGGAAATGGTCACAAGGAGAGTATGTTTTAAATCTTGTTTCTATCACTGCTATGTTTGTTGACTTGCAACCAGTAGTAAGATGCTTGAAAGAATTCAAAGCAACAGGAGTTGCCAAAACAGTGACTTAATTCCCAGGAACTGATGGGCCCTGCAAAAGCACCCTGGATCATTTTCCAACACTGTTTCTATATTGCTCTTGCAATTTCTTAATGCATGACCCAGTGAATCTTGTAGAGCTTGATATTTATTCTTTCTGCTACTACCGCCTTCTACTGCTAATAACCAGGTCTTGAAATATAATATTAGTGATTGTGTTATAGAAATACTTCAACGAACAAAGATTGATGTCTGTTTTTCAGTTGAATGTTGTCATGTAGGTCTGGCCAGTCACATCTGAAGAGATTTACCAGATATTTGGATGTCAGAAAAGAGAAACAGGAGACGGAATAATAAAACAACAAAACCAAAACCTTCCAGAAGTTTGCAGGTTTATACTTTTAAAACAAATGTTTGTCTGCATTTAACTGACAGTGTTTGCTATGAGAATACCGTTATTTTTGTAACTTCTGCCATTAATAATCTCTTTGGTGTATTCCTGAAGTGAAAACAGTACAGGTTTCATGGGAAGAACAATTGCTCTTTGTAGATGAAGGTTAAACTACCAGTGTAGAATTGCTTCCTACACAATGGGAGAAGTGAAAGACTATAAAATATGCTTCCCGTCAACAAGACAGCTTTAAAGCTTCTTGGCTCTAAATGAATCCCTGGAATTGATAGTTTGGGAGCATGGCTTGTGCTTCATAGGACTCAGTTCAGTTATAAAACAAGCAGATCCCTCTTATTTATGCAGGAAATCTGGAGAATGCAATTTTTCAAGGCATTTCTGAACAAATGATGCCACACTTGTGATACATTGAAGCTTGATTTCACATGGTAGTAAATACTCATCGCGAAAGAGGATTCTTGTTTTGATTTGTTTATATTTTAGAGCAGGTTGAAAGAAGAAAATCATGAGGAAAAAAACCCTCAGAACAACAGCAAAGCTCTAATGTTTCAAACCTGAATAGAGAAGTTAAAGGACTTTTTTTTTTTTACTTGCTATCACGTGCAATTAGCAGAATGACTTCTTGCCAGCATTTTTATTGATGTTACTGGAGTGTCTTCTCATTTCCACTGATCATATATTGTTGGTAGTTAGAAAATAGAAAAGAAACAAACAAAATAAAACTGTATGTCACAAGGAAGTTTTAAATTATATGTTCTTCATAATTTGAAATGAAGCCATTTCTTCTGGAAACATAAATATTTTTAGATGAGACTTAATTAAATCTAATCTGAAGTAATTCCTGAATATATCTATATTTTTTTTTTAATTATTACTTATTGCTTTAATCTGGGGAAAACTGAATCTACATATCCAGAACGAGAGGACTTAATTCTTCAATTTTACATCTTCCGTGTCAGATATTGCTGAAAACTACATATAGGGCCTGTAGTTACAGCTTGATCTGAAAACCACCAAAGTCCACTGGAATTGCTACTGATTTTGATTATGTAGTTAGTGGATTCTCAGATCCTTACATTTCTGTCATCTTCTGCTTTGCTGTAAACCTGTATAACTATTTTTTTATTATTATTATAATTATTATTTAGATTTTTTTTTTTTTTAATCAGTGCTGCTGTGTAGGTCAAATTTTAACTGAGAACCCTTTCTACTAGCCAGGCACATTGTAAAATACTGTGCTTGCCCTGATGATTTTACTGCATGGACAGTAGTTAGTAGACCATGTGATGCATATGTTATTGAGCTCATTTTTGGAAGACTGTGAGATGCAATTTGTTGATGCAAATGGCATGTTTTCCTTAAGGTAAGCCAAGGGGAAAAAATGTAATATTTGAGGGACAGACAAAATAAACATTTCCTAAACTGATTGCTATTAATGCTTCAGTCTTTCTGAGGGTGGGGGTATCTCAAGGAAGCCCGCCTTTGGGACGGATACGTGTTGCAAGAACCATTACTTGTAGAGCAGATTGTCTTTTTATTTTCCCGGTGTGTGCTGTGCTAAACATAATGAGGCTAAAGCTGCTAAGTCAAATTGTGTAAGTCATAAATAACACAAGTAATCAGGAGTGGATGCAGCCCTAGTCTATATGGAAGTGAGGGCTTCACCTTGCTAGTCTCAGCATTAAGAACAAAGCCAAAGTCCTACCCTCTGCAGTGCTGTCTACTCAATAAATCCCAGAATGCTCAATGTAATGGAAATTCTCCAGAGCCTCAGCCACAGTGAAACTGAGTGCAGAAAACATCCTTCAAATAAAGCTGGTTCATAAAAAAGAATAATCAGACAACTGAAAAAAACATCCTGCAATGAGTTCATAGTGTTCTAGGACTTGATGCTATAAAAAGATCTGTATCAGTGAATCCTTTCTTCCAGATAATTGGAGGGTTATAATACTGCACTACACTCCAAAACAGAGTTAATATATAGTACTACACTATGCATTTCTTTGAAATAGCAATTCTTGCTTGCTCACACCTCCATTAGTTTTATTTTTCCTTTTGAGTTTATCAGTATGTATTTTGTTGGATTCACATTTGTGTTTCAAAGTTTTCCAGTCACTCAGTATTTATTATATAGGTTTCTCTTAAAAGAACACAAACCAAACCAAACCCTCTTACTGATACATAAAAGTGTTAATACGTACATTGAAAAGACCGTGATATGATTATTCTATTAAATTACTAGATTATGTCTAGAGACTTCAGTGAAGTCCCTTCTTATCTAGCATAAGGAAAGAGTCCCAAAATAAAGCCCAGTACATTTAATAGTCAATGCATAGCCTTTATTCATAGCAGAATATGAAAAGAAATCAAAACAAGTTCTGACAGAGAGAGCATGATGAAAGCAGTGCTGTGTACAGATCCTTGCTGCCTTTAGCTATCACAGTGATTCCTTTCTTCTAGCCTGAATTGAAAACACACATGTTTGGCAGGCTTGTTCTGAGTTTTTTTGTTCCAGGAGTCCCAGCTGTGATTTCACTCTGGGTAATGAAATATAAAAATTACAGATAAGAGATATTAGATAGGCAGCATTTGCCAATAGATGAAACAAGGAAAGGGAATTTGCAAGCATGGCCCATATGTTGCTGCTGCCTTTGGTCTCCGTGAGACAGAAAATTACTTTCTTCTGCATCTGCACTATGGTCCGAGCAAGGCCATGAGCTCAAGTTCAAACTTTACAAACATGCACAGGTCCGAAACTCGGAAAACTCATGTCTTTCAACAAAGCAACAATCTGCTGTCGTGGTTTGGGCGGATACTTTCATTTTGGTTTGGTTTTTGTTGTTGTGGTCAATGGACCACGTGTCCTCCCTATAAGAGCTCTCATATTCTCTGCTGGAAGGATGGATAGGATCTGAAAGATGCTCTACCTTGTGCTCCTTGTAGAGCACTGTGGACCCCTGTGTACCTCTTGTAGAGAATAAACATGAATGCATAGCGATACATCAGAGAGTGTGCTGAGCTTTTTTGCTTACCCCCATGAAGGAGGCACAGATATTGTTCCTTCTTTCACCTGTGGTTTCTGGAAATGTGCCTTCTACATGTACTTATTTACGCAGTGGCTGGCAGAGTGAGGATTTAATGGGCTTTATTTTTCTGAATGATAATTACCTAAATAATCCAGCAGGAAATTATTTCTTATTGATTTATATAGGAATGGAGTTCTGTGCAGGAAACATAAGATTTGCTTACCTTCAGTTTCTCTTTCTCTCCTCCTTTCCAGCAACTGAAGAAACTAATTATTCTGGGATATGCTTAATATCATTAAAGATGTCCACAGGACAGTTAAGTGTTGAATTATCCTTTAGATGTCATTTTCTCTGTCTTTTCAATGGCAATAGAAAATACAAACGAAAAGGCAAACAGGTATGAAAGAACAGCCAAGCAAAGGGATAAATTTTATCAATTCAAGATTCAAAGTGAAATGCAAAGATAACTCTGTGGCCAGCTCATGAAAATGTGGTGATCAGAAGATTCTGGGAAAGCTTTTATGTGCTTTAGTGCATGAAAGTTAACCATAATAGCAATTAGACTTCAGCTGCAGTAAGATCAGTGACTTTTCTGGCATTTGGTGTTGACATCATGCTCTCCTTAGATGTCTAGACTCACCTGCAGCTCTTTGAAACCATCTTCATTTAGTATTAATTGGATAATTGGTTGAACTTCAGTCCTGTGGAAATTCAAACAGGAAGTGTGGTGTAAATGAAGAGTGCACACTTACAACTGTTGTCTGGAGATGTGAATGAATTAAGAATATTAAAAAACTGTTTGCCATAATAATGATTAAAAACTTGATAACAACAACCCAAAAGGACAAGGATTTTCAGCTGTTTTTCCTAGTCCTATCACAGCATCTCTGTAGTATGTTGGTGGACTTTCTAAGATGGAGGATAGACGATTTACTTCCTTATATTTTAGGAAAGGTACAAAATGGAACAAAGAAATATGGTAACGACTTGTACTTCATGTTTTAAACACACCCCAACAATTTCCAAACTAATTTCTTCATCCTTCCTTCTAACAGCTAGCAACCAACCTCACAGCTCTTTTTAGCCTGGTAATAAGTCATTATCTTCTGGTGAACAGTAGTGCTAAGGACTGGTAAAATCCATTTCTAGAGATAGCAAACTGTTGGCATTTGGTATTTTGTATCTACCTGTAATCTCAGAAAATCATGTGACAATTTATATATAAAATTGCTACCTAATTTTCACTGCACTCCAGTAAGGCAGGCAAGAATTTTCATCCTGGCTGACAGATGGGGTAACAAACAAAGAAGAAAAGTGATGTACACAGAATCTCCAAACTCAGTCTGTGACAAGAGTCAACTAATGCAGGTTGTTTCAAGCTACAAAATCAATTCACAAGGTGATACTGATTGAACTAACAACCCAATGTCACAAAGGCCTGTCATTCCACACCATACTGCACTGCCACAAGTTTGACAACAGTTCAGTATTATTACCTATGATACAGCACCACATGGATAACTCTGTATTTCGTTATAAAATATTTAGTCATTATAAAGAAGAAAGGTTTCTCTCCAGTTTGCACTAGGTGGATTAAGGGATATTGAGGATAACAGGGTCACTAAGGTTAATTATATTTTATGTGTTTTTACTGAAGGTAATCTAATTTGGAGTTACCTAAAGGAAATAAGAAAAGGAAAACAGTCATGCAGCATTGCTAAGATTATTCAGCTTTTTATTCTGCATATTAAAAGCTCAATTGGTCTGTGAGAAATCACATTTCTCTGTGACCCAAAGTGCATCCTAAAGAAAGCTATCAGGTTAGCTCCTATTGTCAAATAACTGTCACAAGAATAGAGGGGGAGAGAATCCAAGATAGAAGGATTTTTCAGTGTTTTACAATTTCTGATGTTGCTTTTCTCCAGATACATTCCATAATAGCAATACAAAATATGAGAAGTTTATAGTTTATTTAAAACAGCTGAGGAAATGCAATTTGCTTTGAATTTAGAGAACTGAACAATGTCTTTTGCCATGAGTGAATGCAGCTAACGGATGCACGCAGCCACCTTCCTCTGTACTAAAGAGTTAACATTGTCAAAGTTAATTTCGTGCTTTTCAGATTGCAGGGATGTAAAGCCAGAGCTAGGAAGGACAGATAATTTTTATGCCAAATTAAGGATGACTCTAAAACCTAGTGACCTTTAAATGGGATGTGAAAATGAAGGATAATTGAGTGGCATGTCTGCTAATTATTTGAAGGAATTAATAATTCAGAAAGAGAGAACTAGCTCTGACCTGGTCTACAACTTGAGGGGCATATATCCAATTTTGAGAATCCGTCATCTGCCTTGTGACCTCTGCTTGAGGTTTTCTAAATTCAGCCTAAGATATATGAGATAAATTAGAGTACTGGAAAATATAGCAAAGGTCAACTTGTAATTGTGTTTCCTATAAGAGAAGCTCAAAGCTGTCACTGCACCAGTAGACATCAAGCAATTTGAGACGGGGAAGATGCTACTTCAGGTACCCTGATTACAGAATTATGGGCTGGTTGGACATCTCTGGGGGCATCCTAGTGATTGCCCATAATTGCAGTTTGCTTGTTAACACTGGTCCAGGTTTCTGCCTACAGGTAGGTGTGAAATATGAGGAGGAGGTAGAACTATACTGACGGGTGGGGATTCATGTGAGCTGATGTCTATCTTGATTGTACATACATACATGTGAGGTTGACATTCTAGGCTCCTTTTATAAGCAATAAAGGGGTCATTCTGTGCACAGTTAACATGATAGGTGCAGAAATAGTTCAGATTAATTAATCAAAGCCAGTGCAAATTTATAGGTGGAAAACAATCAAAAAACAAACCAACAAAAACAAAAAAACAAAACAAAACCAACTGAACAAACAAAAACAAACAAAAACCCCAAACAAGCAACCAGACAAAACCCCCAAACTTGAGGTGATCAGTATTTTGAAGATATTTAACTATGGATGAGATTAATCTTATAGAAGCCGCAGAGATCTTATAAGGAACTTGCTAACGTGCATAGAGATTTTCCTGGGGTATGCATAAAATAGTCTGCAGACCATGGAAAAAATTAACCCTTCCCTGACTTTTCCATTTCAAACATAGCATTTTTCTAATCTTCTATGTATTACTGTGGGGATTGGATAAAATGGTTTGGAAATGTCCAAGCAAGTTCACTCTCTAAAAAACCTTGAATAATGTATAGCGCCTCATTCTTTTTCAGTCATCTTCATGATCCAAGTATCCTTTGGAAAAGTCAGCCAAGATGTTACACACATGCAAAACAGTAGGCATGAATTTTAAAGCTTTTTATACCAATGATATTTAACATGTCTTAAAGCTAGGAGATTATTTTTTTGAATGGGCTATTCCTTGAAGAAAGACATTTTCCAGCTGTAGCATTGAAGAGGTCTATCTAGCATGATGAATTAGCTGGGCTGAGTAATGGCATTAGCGTAGCTATGTAGTGAGGTATTTACGCTAGTTAATGTTGGAATTTCTGCACAGCACTGCCCCGTGTCATGTGTACATGTCCTGTGAGACATGCTCACTGGGTGGAATTCAACTCACAGATTAAAGTTTCTGAAAGTAGATGTCTACTTGTAGGTGCCTGTCTGTGAACTATGTTAACTTAGCTGTTCCACTTGGTGGAGAACTAGTCAATACAGTGGAATTTAAGGAAATATTTTAGACAGTGTAGATGGTTCCATTTGATCATCTGGACAGTTCATACACTCATCTGTCTGTCTGTACTGGGCTGTTATGTAGACACTTACATCATATGTTTTATGACACCTACGTTTAAATGTCTGAGACTGAGAGAGCTGGGTCTGTTCAGCCTGGAGAAGAGAAGCTGAGAGGAGATCTCAAGGGTGGGTATCAAGAGGATGGACCAGACTCCTTTTAGTGGTGTCCAATGACAAGATGAGGGGCAATGGGCACAGACTGAAACACAGGAGGTTCATCTGGATATGAGGAGAAACTTCTTTCTTTGAGGTGCCAGAGCCTGGACCAGGCTGCCCAGAGAGGTTGTGGAGTCTCCTTCCCTGGAGACATTCAAACCCGCCTGGACACCTTCCTGTGTGATCTGCTCTGGTGAACCTGCTTTAGCAGGTGGGTTGGACTGGATGATCTCCAGAGGTCCCTTCCAACCCCAACCAGTCTGTGATTCTGTGATGTGGAAGTTGAACTGCATCCATGATGTGCATATGCTTTAATTTATCCATCTGGAAAACCAGTCAACATTATTTCTTGTCCTTACAAGCACACATGAAAGAGAGGAGAAGGAATGCTTATGTTCTCTAAGAAGAAGGGAGCTATGTAACATTAATATTTACAAGCACACACAATATCTCACTGTATATTCATTAAAATTGCAACAACTTCTACCAGTCTAAAGCTATCCACATATCACACATGTGTGACATAAAATCTGAAGAATAAAGTGCTTGTGTGTTTTAAAAGGATTTTTCATGCCTGTTAAGATGATGGATCCCTCTGGGGGACCATATGAAGCAACTTGTGTGCTCCAGGAAGGTGGTAGGTTGCAGAGAAGTCACACAGCATGAAGCGATGTACAAAACTCATACTGAAATTCGATCCCTGTGTCCAGAGCACAAAAAAATCAATATGAACACTGTATAGAAAGGTTACAAGTCTCTTTCATCTAATACTAGCAAACCTTTCTCTCCATAAAAACAAAACACACAACACCGAAGAGCTGTAATGAATAACTGCAGTGTGGATCTGTCTCTTGTTATTAGTTACTGTCATAGAGGATTGTAATATTTTTTTTCTCTCTCCAAGGCCCAGAAGTCATATTTCAATTTTGAGTTTCTTTTCTCTTTAAGCTTCCAAGTAGATATACATGATTCATAAATTCATTCAGAAAAGACTTTTGTTGGCTCATGCTTCAGTAGCAGTATGTGTTATTCGTTCAGCAGGAACAAATAGTTCTCGCAGACTGAAATTCAGTAACTCTCCATCAGGACTTTACAGAAAAATATTGAAGTTAGGTTGAGGAATTGTTGGACATGAGGTGGGATTAGTCTGCCTCTGCTCATATACAGCATTTTGTTGCTCTAACTGCTACAGGCACGCAGTGGATGTGAAATGGGCGTAAGAACACTAAAGAGAAGAGAACTGGCAGGAATAAATCTGTTGTGATGAGATTCACAACTGTTGTATGACTGCCACGGGGGATGCACTGCTGTTGTTATTGCTGCCCTCTATCCTCTCTCTAATTTTGAACGAGAGATCAGTTTTGTTATAAATGATAGGTTAGATTTGCTGCTACACCTCTCTACTCCATTCTTCTGAACTAGTTCCAAAGACATATTTATCAGTGAATTAAAATTGGTTAATGAATATTGAGGGTGGAAGCAAGCACTAGGAGTAGGTCAAACACAGAGTTGTCTTCTATTTGGTGCAGTATGCCCATACCATGGCCAGGTCAGATAAAGGCATATAAATGCCTCATTCGTTGTCCCTAAGCCCCTTGCTCCACAAAATTGGCTAAATCCCTGGGATATGCAGCTCAAATGTGAGTTGAGACATTAACATCAACATATCAGCAATTCCTGTTTTTTGGAATGATGGAATCCTTGGGTAAGGATAGGACAGAACAATTGTACAGATGTATTGTAGGAACTGCTGTCTATGAAAGCTGTACTGGCTTCACCACTGAAGAAAGATGATTATGTAATGGGAACAGATCTTTTCTTAGCTGAAATCTCTCCATAAGGTGATTGTGGTGGTTTTTATTATTATTATTTTTATCCATAACAGATATAGAGAGCTATTTATTCCCTTGCCTACTTAAACATAGTTATCAAAAACAAAAACTGAATTGTACACTTTAGCTTCCCCTGGACACTCACTCTCAATGTTTTTAAAATTATTTTCTAATTTGAATTTTTAGTACCAGTGAACAGAAAACATTTTTTTAAAGTTATTCTGGATTTAGTTGTATTTGAGCAACCTCTGAAGAAGTAGTGGCTGAGGAAGGCAATCCTTAAAGGACTTAATTTTCCAGGTAGTAAAATGTGTTCCAATATTAAAATTGTCACAATGATAATTAACACGATAAAATGTTTTAATGAAAGGGGAAAAAATGAATATCTGCGCTACAAAATACTGCTGCAACAAGACAGCTATTGCTGATATTGTCAAGTATTTGTTTTATGATAGTGGTCTGCATGTCTTCTTTCATTAGTACAAAATAAATAGTGGTTTAAAATGATAGATGCTCTCCAATAGTATTTCATATAAGACAGCATCAAGTTAAAGAAATAGATGTAATTTTGGTCTAATTTATTGAAGCACGCTGAAAAGGGGGATGACTGGTATACTTAAATCCCCAGGGACTTTTTAGAGACCTGTTTCAAAATTTGGCTCTTGCACAGACTTACCATGTAACACTAGTAGTCTTTTTCTATTGGAATTTCTTCTCTTTCTGTGTTGATCTATTATGTGAAAATATTTTTTTTTCCTCCACTGCTTGTCCATATGGTCTATAAATCATATTGTAGCAGGACTTCCATCATACAAGTTCAATATTTAATGTAACAGGGTTAATAACGACAAATATGTGTGCAGATTCAACTTTGTAACAGGAATATTTTTCAGAATGTGATTATCAGCACTCAAAATCCAGGTTCACCAGTATTATTTTATTCTTTGTGTATGTGTGTGTGATAATTTGCCTTTAGTGTGTAATCTTTCCTGAATGATGGGAATAATTTTCAGATTATATGAATCTTCAAATTCTTGATGGGAATAATTCCTGAAACAAAATGCATTTAAAAACAGTATTGGGAGCCTGGGCAGGAGGGCAATGAGATCTTGAAACAAGAGTGCACTGAGTACATTTTGCCTGGCTGGATTAGACATGGGTCTAAATGAGTACATCCTGTGTTCCACTTAAAGTAAATGGAGGGAAACAGATGTTCTTAGGGTACAAATCATCCTTCCCCAAAACAGATATTTATAATAGCACTCCAGAAATTCCTATATCTGCCTTTTCAAAAAGAAACCCTTGAGTGACAAGTTCAAATGTAAATGTGGGTATTGTATGCTTTTTGGCCAGGTGAGCACTCTTCCAAATGACAATTGCAGTGCCTGTGTCAGTGGACAAGGCAAAAAATGGTTTGAATTCTGGGGTCATTCTCATCCCTCCCAAGTCAGTGGCATGACAGAGAAATCAAAGGACCCTTTCACGCTCATTGGCTTTGGATTGGGTCTTCTTTAGAATGAGTCAGCTAGCCTTGAATCAGCTCTGATCCTTACATTGTTAAGACATCATGATACAGCTTTTAAACACAAAGCTTATAAGGATTTGCTTATAAGGATTGTGCAGCTAAGCAGCTTGCTGGAAGCTAACGATGCAATCTTTGGGGGAGGAATACAAAAATAAGCATCATACTACAAATTATTCACAAAAAATATGGGGTAATTTTTGATGTAAGTACATTTTTGCAGTAATAATTATTTTTAAAGTATCTTCTAGAGCTGAGACTTTGCCATATGTACTGAAAAGAGGTTTTTCTCTCCTTTGTAAAAATAAAAAGCGTCTCTGAAGTTCAACATAAATAATTGAAAGTCTAAATAAAGCTGAAGACCTAGAAACTGTCGTAAACAACTGCAGTTTAATAGTAAATTTAAGTTGTGACAAATCACAAAAGTGTTTGGATTTAAATAAAATGAAAAAAAATGTTGATTAAAAAGGTTATGTATTAATCAAAATAAAAAGTAAAAAGACCTGCAGTAGCAAACTAGAGAACGTGATCTGGAAGGAAAAATGAGAGGGATATCATCTAGGTCATAATATTAATCTAGATAATAGAGAATTTAAACAGCTGAGAGAGGAACCTTGAATGTGATCTATACTTAATTCAAAACCATCGAAGCAAGTGAAGTGCATGGGTAATGTAGCAGTAATGATGTCTGGAATGTGCAAAGACACTAATTGCAGTATTCTTTGCTAATTAGAGAGCCTATAATTATCACACAAGGATGTTGAAAACTATCTTGTTACAGCACAAAGACAATGTCATGTAAATTACTTCTTCCACACACACAAATGTGGAACTTCGTTTCCACGTGCACCAATCATGGATGTCAGGCCCTTTACTAATTAAAAAAGCAGACATACAAGCTGGTGATCAAATGAATTTATACAGAGGAAGACAGGAACAGATTTTACCACTTCTCCATTCCTGAAAGATCAACCCTATGGTCCCTGGCTCACAGATACATGTCTGTAGGTTTTTTCCCCTTCTATGTATAACACACATTTGTATCTGAGTCGCTGTAGAAAAAGGGTGAGGAACTTGTACCAGTCCTTGCAAATTTTCATATATTTTCTCAAAGTTTCTTTCTCAAGTCCTTTTTCTTCACATAGTTGTCATGTTCAACTGCTTCCTACTGTGTTGCTGGAATTAAATCAGCATAGTGTACTTTTTTAATTGATTGTTAGTATCAACAGAATCATCCAGAAAAACTAAGTTTTGGGGAAAAAAAATTATTCTTACTTTCACATGAGGCTCTGTGTTTAGCTCAATATATTGAATCTATATGATTGACATGAGATATGCTCAGATCCCTTATAATTAGTTGATGAGGCCAGGTGACATAAAGGTCACTTGTGGGACATAGCATTAATGTCATTCTCTCCTTTGAACTGAGTGACAAACAATTATCTCCATGCTAGGATTTAATTGGATTGATATCTAGTGTTCCAGCACGGACAGCTGCCCCCAGGATGAATATTTTTTGCTATATGCAATTACATGCTGTCATGAGGTTGTTGGTGATTAATGTCAGCCCTTCAGAACCCAGAAAGGGAAATAAAGGCAGAAACTAGTGTTCAGGCCTGAAAAGAGAATGAGGACCCTGGAGCCTTCAGTGTGGTTCTTTGATAAAAATGTGGTTTCTTGAACTACCTCAGGGCAATGGTGGTGTAGATTTGAAAGGTGCCTGTTTTTCAGAGTTTGATTATGTCTCCATTTGTTATATTAGTAATCTCAATAGGAAACACCTATCACAGAATCACAGAATCA
>VWYH01004916.1:142460-231102 GCA_013399365.1 Pampusana beccarii | reverse complement strand
GCCCCGGGCACTCACCATGACGCTGCTGCGCTCCCGCCACCGAGTGCCCGGGCCGCCGCGCCACACGTGAGAAAGGTCAGCGGCTGCGCATGCGCGGCCCGCCCCGGGGCGGAGCCCGGCCGCCCGCCCCGGCGCCGCTGCAGTTTAATTCCGCCGCGGTTTTTTTTGCCCGCCGGGTCCCGTTCCGTGCCCGGGCGGTGCGGGTGTCTCGGCCGCACCGCGTTCCGCGCTGCGCAGCGCCCGCCGCCTCCCGGGGCCCGACAGCCGCCCGGAAGTGAGCTCAGCTCAACTTTGACCTCCGGCGAGCATGAGCGTTCCAGAAGGTTCTGGAATTGGCGGGCCCCGGAACCTGAGTGGCTCATGCTGGAGCCTGCCGCGCATGCGCGCAGCGCGCCCGGCGCCTCGGCGGGGCGGGCGGGGCCGGTGGGTTATGCCGGTTCCCGGGCCGGGCGGCGCGGAGCCCCACATGGGCCGCTGGCTGGCGGGGGCGGGGCCGGGGCGGTGAGTGCCCAGCGCCTTCCCGCCGCTGNGGGCGAGCGGCCCTTGACCTTGCTGAGCGCGTCCTGCGGCGGGGACACGCGGCCGCAGGCCCCGGAGCGCCCGGCCGGCCCCGGGAGCCGCGCTCCGCCGCTTTCCATCCTCTTATATCCACCAGCCGAAAAACCAAAAGTTCCCGATCACTTGCTTTAGCTCCTGAATCCTTTCCCCCCCTCTTTTACTGTAGAATTAATTGCGCGAAACCATAACGCCTCTGTTTCTCTCCGGGCTCGCTCGGGTCTTGCAGACATGCTCCGTTTGCCCGCAGTGCTCCGCCAGGTGAGGCCGGTGTCCCGAGCGCTCGCCCCGCACCTCACACGCGCGTACGCCAAAGATGTGAAGTTCGGAGCAGACGCCAGAGCTCTCATGCTTCAAGGAGTGGATCTTCTAGCAGATGCCGTAGCCGTCACCATGGGGCCAAAGGTAATGCAAATGCAAGACTTTGCAGTCGTTGTCAGCGCTTTGGCCCGGTTGAAAAGGCCGCAGCAGGAACCAGCTGTTCTGTTTCCCCTGGTTGAGCCGCACGTTTGCCGTCTGCAGATGTGCAACGCGAGGCTGGAGCTGCATGGACAGAGTGCTGCGAGCAGCCATGTTCTCGTTTTTGTCACCTCTACCGTGGCAATAGTGCCTGTGCTTCTTGTAGTAACAAAGTACAAAGGATTAGGTCACTGAAAGATGCAGAATTTTTGTTTAGCCAGTTTGAAGGTGAAGGGGGGGGTGTGTAATGGGTTACAGTGGCTCAGTTGATAGCCTGTAACAATGCACTAGATTATTTAACCATTTACGTTATGAGGTGGGTTAATGAGCATGTGAATTTTTTTTTTTTTTAACAAATTAGTTTTGTACCCCTTTACATTTTAGTATTAACAAGGTGAAAGAAACATTGCAAGTGTCCTGTTGAGTTTTCAGTTGGCTGGTGTAAATGTTCCCGGTGCCATTCAGTGATGTTGGTTATAGGACAGAATATCACGTACGATGCCCTGTAAGTTCTCGGTGTTTTGGAAAACTAGGCACTGTATTCTGCACAGTCATGCGACATGCAGTAAGGCTTGAAGTGAGATGCCTTTTGAAGGAAGAGACACTGTTCTTTGGGCTCGTAGGAATATCTGTTCCATACAATAACAGCATATGGATGGTAGTTCTTCTCGAGGCTGCCTGGCCTCTGTAAAATTCATTCGTTTATTTCTTGCATGTTTTTGTGCTCTCTTTGCTTTAGTCAAAGGCAAATGCGCCGTAAGCTGAGCAAGTGAAGGTTAAGGAACATTGATGTGAGCGAGCTGTGGCTGCTTTCCATAAAGGAACAAAGTTTAAGTGTAGTCAGTTAATTTAACTTTTTTTTTTTTCTGGATCTGGCTACTTTGTGAATGCCTCAGCATAGTTCTAATGCACTGGTTAAAGGTCGGTTCTTCATGCGACTTAGCGTAACCTTGGGGGGGTTTGTTCCAGTGTTCTCACTTTGTCTGCTGTTCTGCACGTCTTTGTGGAAATGTAGGGCTTGTACTGTGATACCTGACTCTGTTTCCAGCTTTTTGAAGAAATACCGCTCTGGTGGGGAATGTCCCTTTGGCATTGTTCTTTATTTAAAGAAACGTGGCTTGCGGTCTTGCACAATCTTTTGATGCTGCTGCCAACACCGTGATTGCTTTGTCAGAACTAGTTTATGTGGGTGCTTGGGTTCGTGATACACAGGCCCATCCCAAATGCACGTGTCTTTATTGGTGGTTGTCCTTTTTGCAGAAACGCAGACAAAAAGTGTTTAAGTCCTTTAACGTGATCGGATATAAGATTTTGTTGTGCTGCTGTCTTCATAGCTACCAGACAAACCCTCGGAATAAGACCATGTTAAAATATAGAATAAGGTGAAACAAGGAGAGGCTACACGAGGAACTTGGCAGGATTCTCCAGAGAGTGTTTGCTTAGCATCAAACTGCTTTTAGATTTGGGAGAAGTGCAGGTCAAAATGAAGCAGCGGTAAGAAGTCAGATGATGCATTATTTTGGCACAATTGTTTTATAGCCTGGAGTTAGAATTATGTAAGCTCTCCGACAAGTTCAGCATCAGTAACCGAAGCTCCCGCCCCAGCGCAGCCCCAGCTTCTGGGTCTGTCATAATAAGAAAATATAAAACCTTGGAGCCATTTTTTCAGTTTTGTAGAACATTGGTGATGTGTGCGCTGGCAAAAGGTCCCAGGTGCATGCGGGATGCAGGGGGATGTTTCTGTTCAGCTGTGGCTGCTGAAAAGGATTTTAATCTTCAGCTAAACTTTTACAGGAACGTGCTGTGGATTATGTGGCTTTAATATTCGTTCTTTGTCACCCTAGGGAAGAACAGTTATTATCGAGCAAAGCTGGGGAAGTCCCAAAGTGACAAAAGATGGGGTGACAGTAGCGAAGGCAATTGACTTAAAGGACAAATACAAAAATATCGGAGCCAAGTTAGTTCAAGACGTTGCCAACAACACAAATGAAGAGGCGGGAGATGGTACCACCACGGCGACGGTGCTTGCACGGGCTATTGCCAAGGAAGGCTTCGAGAAGATCAGCAAAGGAGCTAATCCAGTTGAAATCAGGAGGGGTAATTTCTTTTACCTTGTTTTTAATGTTCAGATTTTAATGTCTTTTCATAGCCCAAATTTGATGGGCTTCTTGAATAAATTGCTTTCTTCTGAAGAGCCATGTAAAGCTTTCTATGAAGCCTGTTGTTTGTGTTATCTTAATCTGAACAGTTCTTCCTTCTTCTAAATGTTTTACTATTTTACATGCAGTTAACTTGTTTAATTTATCAGAGGCAAACTCCATTTAAAGCCATTTCTGCATTTAATTAATTTCTGATAAGTATATAAATTTACTGCTGCCATGTGAATAGATTTGCCACAAATTTTGATAGTGAGGGAAAGTACATCCCACCAACTCCAAAAATAATCGCTAGGTGTACAAATGAAAACATGGAACTAGAACTGCCAGGCACTTGGTTTTGAACCTGCAAACTTGATGCGTTTTTGCAATGTTGACTTTGGTTTGAAACTGAATCTGGTTTGTTTTTATTTTCTGTGCTGTTCACTCACAAGTGTTCCTGTTCTGTTCACTCACAAGTATTCCGTTCATCTTCAGGGGTGATGCTCGCGGTTGATACTGTCATAGCTGAACTGAAGAAGCTGTCGAAACCTGTTACAACTCCAGAAGAAATTGCACAGGTTAGAAAAAAAATTAAACCAACTTTACATAGCTGTTCTTTAGAAAGAGACTGGGGAAGTCAGGCGTAACAGAGCTATATTGTAGGTGTATGACACCTGAGTATTTGTACTGAGAATATATCAAGGTTCAGGGTATGTTTCATTCATTGAATGCTCTTCTTTTTTTCCAAAATGTGGTCTTAAAACATCCATTTGTGTACTTGTGAAGACCTGCCAAGAGCAGAGCTGCATTTTTGGATGGGAGGGGATGGCTGGGGTGTGGGAGTTCAGGCTGAGGTGGGGGCCCCGCTGGGTCCCAAGCCCTGCGTCTGGTGGCCTCGGTGGCTCCTTTCTGCCCAGAGCCGCAGATTCACACAGTCTGTGGGTCCTGGTGCGGGTACCACAGGTGCCGCCCTGGTTTAGCAGGGGATGCGAGCACTGAAAATGGTTATTCTGGTTTTCTTCCTAGTGAGGAAACAAATCACTTGTGTTATGACACGATATTAAATGGCGTATTCTTTCAGGTTGCCACAATATCAGCAAATGGAGATCAAGAAATTGGGAATATAATCTCGGATGCAATGAAGAAAGTTGGGCGGAAGGGTGTAATCACTGTGAAGGTGAGAACTGCCCAACACACAGACCAGGTGTGAGCCGACTGGCTCTTTTGCAGCCAGGACTGGCTTTTGTGGCCTGTGATGCTGCTGCTCACACACAGTATCGTGCTGCGATTCCTCCCTCCAGAGCTCCTTTCGATCAGGGATTGATCGCTGTGCCCTCTTAGAATCCTTTTATTTTGGAGGGGAAGTGCATAAAACTGCTGAATGGTTCAGAGCCTTTTGTTCTGTTGTGTGTAGCATGTACTTGTGCTTTTGGTAGTAAAGGAGGGATCTTTAATGCACGCTTTCTTGCATCTAAACAGGACGGAAAAACTCTAAACGACGAATTGGAAATCATTGAGGGTATGAAATTTGACAGAGGCTACATCTCTCCATATTTTATTAATACAACCAAAGGTGAGTTACCAATAACTCGTGTAAAATACCTCACATTGGCTTGTGTAAGTTAGAAATAATGGCACCCGTTACAACGATTTCACAGTGTGTCGTACGACATGCCACGGCAACGGGACAGCAGCGGGTCCTTCCCCATCAGAAACATTTAACTCATGAAAAACTTGAGGTTTGTGGGTTGGTTGTGGGGGTTTTTTGGTTTTTCTTCTCAGCGAAGTGAGGATGGTGTCCATGCTGAAATTAAGCTGGTTCTGCCACGCTCCAATGTACAATTGAAAGTGGAGTCTTAGAGAAAACAATTTGTCTCTGGTTGGTTTTTTTTTAATGCCCTTGAAAAGTGGTAACAGTTGCTCCAAAGTAGTTCCTTCGATTTAAGAGAATGAACAACCCGATTTGCAACAACATATCAAGCAGATAATGTGTTGTTTTTCAGGGCAGAAATGTGAATTCCAAGACGCTTACGTTTTAATCAGTGAAAAGAAAATTTCTAGTGTACAGTCCATAGTTCCAGCTCTTGAAATTGCCAATTCTCACCGCAAACCTTTGGTCATCATTGCTGAAGATGTTGATGGAGAAGCTCTCAGCACTCTAGTCTTGAACAGGTGAGGCTTGAAATCCATACTTTTAAAGAAATACTGCTGCTTTTTAATTTTTTTTGCGTATTCATCCTTTGAAAGGAATACGCACAAAAGCATGTATTTGAATTTGTAGTGTAGTGCTATTGTCATCTTAGCAGTACCAAAGAAACAGCAACTTTTGTACAAGAGTTGCATCAGTTCAGACAGAATTTCAGTGGTTTCCTACCTTTTTGAGTAGAACCAGTGTGGTTCGTGAAGGCCTCTGATTGTTAAGAGTTGTACTGAAATAGCTGGTTTTTAGCAATTAGACTCATTCTCTGAACACATGTGAAATGTTGCTCTCTTCATTTCTTCTCTTCAGACTGAAGGTTGGTCTTCAGGTGGTTGCTGTAAAAGCACCAGGTTTTGGTGACAACAGGAAAAACCAGCTTAAGGACATGGCGATTGCTACTGGTGGTGCTGTAAGTAATGATTTTTAATTGGAGTTTTGCTCTAAGAAATGCTAATGGTATTAAAGGAGGAAGAGAATACATATTTGTAGGTCCATGTCTTGCATTTGATGTGTTCAGGCTGTGTCTTGTTCTTTCAAAAATGTAACTCATGTTTGAATCTCCATATTTCTTTTACATGTGGATATTGATCATTGCTGTGAAATGCAGCCCTGACCAACTAAAACGTCCTTTTAAGTGACAGAAGTTACGCACCAGTTCCCTGCAGCATGTAGGTTGTCAAGGTGAAAGAGGAGCATCAAGGAAATCCCTTAGAAATAGCAAAACCTCGCCACTTCAGAAAACTGATTGTCCCACAATTGCCTAGACTTGAGTATGGCAAATATAAATGTTTGGAATAGACTGGATTTTTACAATTTTTTGTACTTGTCGAAGAGTTGATGTGCAGATCGCTGTCTCTTTATACCGCTTTTATATATATATATATATATATATGCACTTAAATATGGAGAAGCTGAGAGTTCCAACTTTTCACATAATTTGTTTTAGGTGTTTGGAGAAGAGGGTTTGAGCCTGAATGTGGAAGATATTCAGCCTCATGACTTCGGCAAAGTTGGAGAGGTCATTGTGACAAAAGATGACACCATGCTTCTAAAGGGGAAGGGTGAAAAGGCTCAAATTGAAAAACGCATTCAAGAAATCATCGAGCAGCTAGAAGTCACCACAAGCGACTATGAAAAAGAGAAACTGAACGAGCGACTGGCCAAGCTCTCTGATGGAGTAGCAGTGTTGAAGGTGAGAAGTTAAACTTGGGAAAGGGGCGCTATCAGTCCTTTATGGCTAATCTGAGTTACTGCTGCGGGCTTGTCTCATCATCTTAGCAGCTGATTTGGATCAGGAATTTGGCTTCTTACAGTGTTAACACCTTGGTATTAAGAACTTGATGAAATAACTAAAACCATGTTTAAGCCTTTGGAGTGCGAAGGTACAAAAGAACACTGCTGGTATTGGAGAGCACGGCTTTGCTTCCTGGCCGTTTTGGGTTAGACTTGAGTTTGCTGTTGAATTTTGCGCAGCCAGCAGCGCTCTCGCTTGGGCTTCCTGTGCGGACCTTTGACTTGTGGCCTGTTTTGTCGTAGGTTGGTGGCACGAGTGACGTTGAAGTGAACGAGAAGAAAGACCGAGTGACGGACGCCCTGAACGCGACCCGCGCTGCGGTGGAGGAGGGCATCGTCCCCGGCGGTGGCTGCGCCTTGCTTCGCTGCATTCCAGCATTAGATGCCTTATCTCCAGCCAACGAAGATCAGAAAATTGGTGAGTAAATTACTCAAATAGACTTTGCTTTTAACTACAGATTGCCTGCAGTGCATTTTTTAGCTACTTAATCTTCACAACCTCATATCCCAAGGGTTGGGCAGTCTCTGCTTTACAGCGGGAAGGAGCTTTCGCTTGGATGTGAAAGCATTGACAAAGATGAAGCAGCAGTGCCCCCTGCAAAGAATCGCCAACCACAAACGGAAGAGCTGACTGTCAAACCATTGCAGACAGGCAGAACATCTAAGAATGCTTTGAGATTGTGTGGCACATCAAATGGGAACAGGCTTTGTGCTGTTATAGTAATAATGCTCCTTGCCACCTTCTGCAAAAGTGTGAATGGCCTGCAATGATTTCATTTGTTGGCAAATGCCAAGTAGCAGAGAACTTTTTTCCCTGGGACTTGTAAAAAGAGCTTATGTTCTTGCTCAGAGGGTTCTCCCTTTTTGTATTGATCTCCAGCATGATTCCACACCTTGGCAATAGGAGCAGTGTATAGAATGTGTAACTCGAAACATCCTTTTCTTACAGGCATTGAAATAATAAAGAGAACACTGAAAATCCCAGCGATGACTATTGCAAAGAATGCAGGTGTTGAAGGATCATTAATAGTTGAAAAAATCCTGCAGAGTCCAGCAGAAGTTGGCTACGATGCGATGCTTGGGGACTTTGTAAATATGGTAGAAAAAGGAATCATTGACCCCACAAAGGTAACCTAAAATAGTCTGAATTCTCAGCTTTCCTTCCTCCCAGCTCATGTGATAGTCAGCAGGCATTAAGTTGTTTCTTTGCTATTTTTAGGTTGTGAGAACCGCTCTCATGGACGCTGCGGGTGTCGCGTCTCTCTTATCCACGGCAGAAGCGGTGGTGACCGAAACTCCTAAGGAAGAAAAGGAGGCGGCGATGGGAGGAATGGGTGGGATGGGCGGAGGGATGGGAGGGGGCATGTTCTAATTCCTGGGCCGGGGTTGCATCATGAGCTGTGCTGTGAGACTGACAGTTCCGACTTCAAAACCTTCAGCTGTCAGTGCAAGAGGGTGGATAGTGACTGAAGTGAGGCTGGTGTTTAAAAGAATCACTGTAACAGTCAGTTACTGGATTTCATTTAACACACACGTAATTGTTTACAGTCATTGTCCATGCCTACAGATAATTTATTTTGTATTTTTTTGAATAAAGACATTTGTACATTCCTGATAACTGGGTGCAAGATCCATCTACCAAGGTCCTGATTTAAACTTAATTAAGGCACTTGATATTCTGTTCCAGAATTCATTGGTGCTCGCCAGTACTAGGAAGAACTTGGAAGCCACTGTGCGTGAGACTAGACAATTGTGTACAAAGTAGGCAACGATACAGTTATGTGACCTTTATGTAATAAACTGCTCAAAAGTTACAAAATGTATCACCTTATTCATCTGCACACAAAGCCATAGTCACGGGAGACCCTCACCCCCCCTGCTTCTAAGATTTACTGGAAATCTGACATGTGCTTGGAAATGACAGGTCATTCCCTTCCAGGAAACATTCCTGTGCCTAGAATGTTTCTCTGAAATACAAGTGACTTTTAATTTTTTGCTAAGAAATACCTAATATGAACTGACAATACAGTTCTTTGGCATATTAAACAATGCTATGAAAAGAAGGCACGTGCACTGACTTTATTTGCCGGGTCTGTCATGCTTGTTCCGTGTGCATCTTCCACAGCGCTGCGGGATCAAACAGGTCGGCTTCGCTAACAAAGGGCTGGGGGGAGGTTTAATACTTCCCTTGCTCAGGTGTAGTGTGTGGTTATCTCCTTGACTTGAGACTTCCAGCTTTCTGGTAATGTGCTCTAGGATTTATTTTTAATTCTTTTGCACTAGATGCTATTTTAACCTTAAAAATGACTGTTTTGTTTGCCACCTACTGTTTTTCAACCTGACACAGCTGGTGCCATTGATATGTAAAGTCTTTTCTGCCTGCTTTCCAAACTTGGGTATGTTAATCTGCAAACAAAATTGCTTTACAAACTTCTCAGTGCTTTAAAACTGACCTCTTCATCCAGCTGACACTTTGCCCAGCTTCCTACCTTGAGTAAGAACTATTCTTCACAGATACAACCTGGGAAATTTCAGTTGCTCTTTCTGGAAAAGTATCTAAATGACCTGAAACATACCTTCCTGTGTAACTTAACGCGCTATTCTTTAGTAACCATGCAGATTGCAGACACTTGGGAGCAAGACCCAGCCTCAATGCCTGCCCTGAAGCTCCACCTGGTTTTGGTAAGATGTACTAAAGGGAGCACCAGCCAGGAGTTACAATCTGTTCCATTTACATTTCTTCAGAGGTTGGAAAGAGAAAGTTAATGTAAGGAATAGAACTACTGACAAATCAATCAAGATGGGGAAGAATTGTAATGGACTAATTAAATAAATGGCAGTATGGTACTGAAAAGACTCTTAAGAACTGAAGTTGAGCTGTATTGTCAGATTTAGTGACAAGTGTCCCTGGAGTGCTCAGGCTGCAGCCAGTGGAGGACAGACAGATGGTTGTGCACCCACACCCCAGCACTCGCAGAGGTAACGTTTATTGACTTGAAGCTTTGTTGGAACAGTAACTATTTGCGTTAGCTGAGTTGCGTAGCCCTTAGATGTAACTCCTGAAAAGCCAGGAGTGCTCAGGCTGAGTTGTTTTCCTTGCAGAAAGCAGCAGCTGGAGGCTCCAGCCTCACGCTTGTCACTCATTTGGATTAAAAGCACCTGCTGCACAAACTGTTCCACACTCCCCAAGGCCAGAATGTCAGCTTCCCTGGCTTGAGTTGATGCTGTTAAGTTACATTCACCCTCCTAATAACTTAAACTTGAGTTAATATGTTACAATGCTGAAAAAAACCCCAAAAAGCTGTAAGCTTGGAAAAGGCAGAACTTACCCTGCGATGGGCAAGTTCATAAACGGCAGCCTGAGATACCTTGTGTTACAGTAGCTGCCAGTTGTCTGTTACTGGTAACACTTTAAGTTGCACTCGACTGTAGCTTGAACATTCTATATACATCTGGCTGAACAGGTGAGTTTGTACAGTATAAAGTCACACACAAAGCTCAGACATGAAACAGATGCCCCGAAGGAGGATATGGCACCTCATGTACAAATGAGTTTATGATGGAGGTTGTTACAATTATCCCTTTTACGTCTGATGCACTTCATGAAGCATTAGCTCCCGAGGTATGGTTGTTTCTGGGCCGTGCAGTTTGGATGCTCTTCTTTCAAAGGCAGCCACCATCTGCTTTACCACTTCATCAAAAAAGAGCGTAGCAAGTTTTGAGTGTAGAAGTGAGCGAAATTCAAAAGAAACCTGTTCAAGAAAAGAGAGATGATTGTTTTTCCTGTAGCTACTGTTGTGGTAAAATGCTGTTACAAATAGAGGACTCCATGAAAGGATCTCCAGTTTGCAAGTAAGCTGTGGGAGAAAGAACAGCTAAAACTGAATGATGGGTGAGTGTGCCCGTGAAGAAAAGCCTTATTCCACCATCAGAAGACTCTCTTTTGTTCAGAACTGTATTTTACTTAATAAATGAGGCATCACAGAACGGAAGTAAAATATCTGGGATAATGAAAAGCTACTGACAAATAACTTCTTTACTTTGTACACAGAATTCACTTGGGGACAAAAGCTGTCTGAAGAAAACCCTGCATGGCAAGGCGGCAGGCTTACAGGTAAACTGGAGCCATTTTTAGGAAAAGCAACGCGTTGTCTTCTGTGCATTTATCACTTCTGCTATAGCATGTGTTTTGGATTGAGATTTAAGTATTTTTGTCGTTCCTGAGGCATCAGCAGATTAAACCCCAAATGGAGCAAATACAGCTTCTCTGAAGTTGCTTATGCAACGCATATTAACTGCGAAACAGTAGCACACAAGTAATTAAACTACTTGGACTATGAGCCAGGTGTAGCTTCGTTTACATTTGTTTGACCTCAAGCACAAGGAAAATTAATGTGCCTTTGGAAAGTCTGAGATTTGTTATGTAGAGTTTGGCATCATGTGTAAAAGCTTGAGGTATGATACACGTTTTTGAAGTTCGCAGATGGTAAAAAAACAGTGTTGTGCTTGAATCTATATACCAAAGCATCTGAGGGCTGAAACCAAACTAGAAAAGTTCCCTGCTGTACTTACTTGCCTGGAGAAATTAAAATACCACATGCAAATAACATGCAAATATTGTTGGCAAATCCCATAAGAAATGTAATTTTTTTGAGTGCTTATAGATTTATTTTTACTGTTGAACTGTACGAAGTGCAATACAGTAATAAGCTGAAAGTTGTTAACCCAAGGAGATTCATGTGCTAGTTCACAAACGATCCAAAAGTTCTTTTTTGTAGTTACATAAGATAATTTTTAAAGCAGAGTATCCCAGTAGATGGCAGCAGGATCAACCCACTTCTCTGTACTTTTGTAGCCTGTTCTGAACCTCAGTTATGTGCTCAATGCAACACCTACTCTTAAGACTACAAAATTAAAGAAAAAATGTGATGACAGACTAAACAGATAAAATGGAAAAGCGATAACTTGAGTGGAAAACAACTTGTCTAGGAGTAACAGACTAAATCAGATACTGCATTTAAAGAGCTGTGGTCCTGAGCTGCAGTGATATCCTATCGTTAAGACAGCAAAAATCTATTAAATCTGTTATTATAAAAGGAAGAAGTAAGACTCAAAATACATGAAAAATCGGAAGCCAGGAAATTAAACTGATCAAAGTGCAGGCCAAATAGGACAGATGGGAGAGTACCTACTTTCTGGTACCAACAGCACTTCAGTTGTAGAGTAATTAAAGGAGATAATGGCAAAGTATGTTTGTTCTTTCTCCCTCTGTATTTGACTGTCTAAAGACTTCAGCATGATGAGAATCGTATAGCGAGAAATACCAATATCTAGACTGTTCTGCGATGTGCAGACACCTCACAGAAAACCCCTGTCTCTAAAGGACACCGTAGTGGTTTCCACGTACTAAAAGTTTGCAAAAGGGTTTTTGGATAGTAGTGACTAAAAATAACTTTTTTTCTGTGTGTATGTATTTTAAAAAATTAGTACCAAGCATTAAAAAAAAAAAGCACAGTTAGAGACACTGTTTCTATGCCCCGTTCCTAGCATGTGGAATTCTTAGTTACAATACTTACTGAAAAATCCAACGTACAGGTCCTTGGATAACCAGGGATCCCTGGGCTGAAACGCCACACTGTTTCCAAGTGATTAAATAGTTTTCCATCTGTGCAAGAGGCCTAAAATAAAGTTCAAAAAGTCAAGCTACAATTAGGCTTTTACAAATGTGACAAATCGCTATTACTAAAGTTTGCATTTGCATTTTGTTAGACAGTGGAAGTCACGGCATAGTTATTGTTTTAGTGCAGCCAAGATGAGATCCCATTTGCGCAGAGTCATTTAAGACAAAATAATTTAATTCCTTTTAAGGGAAAATTGTATTGAGGCTCATAAAACAGACCTCTAGCATGATGCACAGAATATCAAAATAATGCTAATGCTATTTACCAGAATTTGGAACAACACTGCTTTAAGCAAAAGATATGGATATTTACTGGGTTTGTCTAGGTTTTTTTTTCATTACATATGCAGAATATTTTATGTACTGATATATAGACTTGTAGCCTTGGGCTATAGGAATGCTTAGCATCAAAACAAACCTGACTAAGACAAACTCCAAACATCTTCTGTCACAAGATACTATTGTGATCAAGAGCCACCACAAAGTCAATAAGACTACAAGTTCAAGTTCATAATCAGCTTAAATGCTGGCTTCTAGTTACTGGCAAGCCATATTTCACTAATGCATACAATCCTCCTCTAAAATAATACAGTATTTGCAATAGTTGGCTTCATAGTTTTCACAACAACAGGGTCCTGATTTTCATTTATTTTGCTTTTAGCACATTTAGCTAATTTTATGTGGCTATAAGAGAAAAAAGATTGATTCAAAATCATCCAAACACATCCTCAATTGGCCTGGAGTTTTTACAGAGAATTTCTGTACCTGTTTTGGGTTTGTTTTTTTTTTACAAGTTCTTACTGTTCCACAAGCAGCTCTGCTCCAAGACCACTACCTGTGACGCACACGTGTTGCATGGTAAGGTAAGCCATCTTAAAAGGCTAACCAGCAGCACAGAAAATACCTACATTTTTCCACCCAGGAATGACCCGCAGTTTCTTGCTACTTGTACAACAGACGGGGAGGAGCGAAGGGAAGATCGGACACGAAGAACTGGCCTTGCTTTGCTTTTCACGCTGCTGCCAAAAGGGCAAGAAGAACGGGAAAACTGCCAGCGCGTCCCACTTGCTCCCAGCCTTATAAGTAGCAAACTCACTCCGTGCTTTACCGTAAGAGTTCCTGATTTTTTTTTCCGTTGCTCAATCACCTGCCGTAAGGAGCAAATCTTGCTCGTTTTGCGGCCCACGGTAGCGCACTGTGCTGGAGCAGCACGCCAGCTGCCTTTGCCCTTTGTTTATTCCTGTTGCTTCTCTAGAAATGTTCCTACCATTATATGAACGTAATGTAAACTTCTAGGAATAATAATCCCAGCAGAGAAAAGGCTACTATGTCTAGGAGGAGGAAATCTAAAGAAATGGTTCTCCTCACCACTTTCATGGCCTTTTCTGAGACAAGAAATCCTTTTGAGTGAATTAGAGAGGTGGGGGAAGTTAGTAAGCCAATCTAACAGCTATATGAAAGAAAAAAGCCTGTCTTGTCAGGGAAGAGTATAAAGGGAAAGCAGCCAGCATGTAAAATGCAAATTTTCCATTGTAGCTGTTCAACTTTATTAAGAAAGGGAGAAAGATAATTTTTTTTTCTTTCTAGAGTCACTAATTGCTTTGAATAAAGGCACTTTGCATATTCCCCTTCCGATTCATGTCTCTCTTGAACTTGAGAAACCCAGTTTCTGTTTTGAGCAGTGTCTCTTAAAAGGAAGCCTAGAAAATAATAGTGAAACAGGATATCCAAACAATTAATCTTGAATGGTGATTGACTATTGTAATTCCACTGGTTATTCCAAAACCCAGTCAAGATATGCACCAGGAAGGGAGAGGCAGTTTCGCTATAAGGAATCTGTTCCTAACCAGAACACATTTGAACATAAGGCAAACTAGTCAGAAGATCCAGATGTCATCTAGAATTTCTCCCTTGATGTTTTCAATTATTGCTCTTGAAAAGATGAAAGGAGGAGAAATACAACTGCTTCTATTCTGAACAAATTAATTCTAAAAAATGGACTTCAGATCTACCCTCCTATCTTATCAATACACTGAATAACAAGCTCTTCAGCAGATCCTACACTTATGTTAAAGACTTCTCATATTAGCGAGTTAAAATTGTCAGAAGAAAAGTAATGACCAATATTAATCTTGCTAAGGCACCAGAGGCTACAGTTGTCAAAGATAACTTTAAAGTGAGTACTAATCCTGCATTTAGAGAGGCTTGGACAAAACGTTACAAAACCAAACAAAAATGGTGAATCTTCATTAATGGCTGCTAGTTTCTCCAGAAAAGGGAAATTAAAAAGTAATTCCTCCCCCATTTGGCAGCTTATGCTTTAAAAGCACATTGACATTCTCTCCAGTTAACCCAAGTCTTTAAACAAAAGCAACACAAGTTGTGGAGCCACACAAAGCACTTCCAGCACCAATTTTGTTTTGAAGCACCAATGAATTTGAATTTCAACAGAAAAAGGTTACAGAAAGTTAGAGCTAAGAAAACAAATGAGTTACCTTAACTAAATGTGGTCTCACTAGGGTTACAACGGACGTATACCTCTCCACTACAGGAGGGAATCCTATTTCTAGCTGTGCTTTGCAGTATCCAGAGCGCTTCGATAAGATATCTGACTTCTTACACCAAGGAACAAATAGCTTGTAATTCTCCACAACAGCAACAACTTCATACATTTCCTGCATAGAATACCTGGGAACAGAAACATGCACGTTATTTACAAGGTATTAACTTCAAATTCAGTATTAAAAAGTTTCAAAGAATGTATAAATGGCAGTTTGCAAGGTGAACATACAGTCACCTGAAAACACTACCACTGTTTTTGGAAATAAAAAAGAGGGGGGAAAAAAAAAAAGTAATAAACTGTGAAAAGTCATTGCATAAAGATGCAAAACACCACACAAAATCCAATAGTACAGTTAGCGAACAGTGAACCTGCAGTTTGCTACCTTCTGCAATATCAGGTAAATACATACACATTTCAAATGGAAAAACAGTTTTTCCAGTACAGCTGCGTCTCCATTTAGGTAGATCTTAGACATTCCACACAAATAATCTACATTTCATGGCTACTAAGAAAAGGTGTATCAGAACTAAAGCACTGTATTTCATAAGGTTTAAATAGCGGAACAACACTTCCCTTCTTTTAGCCCAAATAAAAACAATTAAGTGAAAAATGCGTGCGCTGGAAAAACCTCACAGAACGGCTGAGGTTGGAAGGGATGGTCAACAGTACTCAACAGTATGGTCAACAGTACTCAACAGTGAGTGCTAATGGACAAAGGCTCTTTTGAAGTGAATAACATAAAGGAATGTTAAGCGTAGTAAAAAAAAATTATGCTAACAAATAGTTTGTACTATTGTGGACCAGAGACTGGGGGCAGTTCCCAGTTTCATTAAATGACCTGGAATTGTCCCACTAGCTTTAAGGCGAGTGGGATTTCAAAATCTTTTTCAATGTGCCTAATCTTCTTCATTACACAACTAATTATTTTCCTTCTCTTAAGGAAGAAAATCTCAAGAAGTGAGAAGCACGACATAACATAAGTGCAAACACTAGCATGCATTTGGGACAGAAGGGAGCAAAGTGACAGTTTTCACACCTGTTGCTTTCACCATTTCACCAAATATGAATTCTTCCCTTTCAGGGTTGTTTTTGTTTTGTCGTGGAATAGAAGGGTTATTTCTGCTGTTTCTTTCTATGGGGCAAGGGGTTCTGGTTCCTACATTTTTTTTAATACTCAATTTCAGACTGGAAAAGCCTGATCACTACAAATTCTGAAAGTCAAAACTCCTTTGTAGTCTCCAGTTGGGCAGAGTCACAGAGACATGTGTCTTCAGGGATGCTCAGTCTTTGAACATCTAGTGGTTTGGGTTAATCACAGCAAACACAAAATCGATAAGCGCATAAACTCTCTTTCCACACTTCTATACAAACCCTATAATTCTCCTTTCAGAATATTCTTTTCTTTTGTTGACTAGTGGTGCAGCAATCTTGAAGAAAGTTCTTGAAAAGGTATGGCTCGTTACAGGTACTTGCAAAGGAGAAGTTCTGGTCATCAGAATACCACAGGAAGCCAAGTGCCTGCAACAGTGAAAATGCTTTTAGACGTGTTTAGTATCAGCAAAATAAATAACAGCACATTCAGGTGAGATGAACAGTCTGTTGTGTAACATTACAGAAAATGCCGGAGTCAGATGGAAAAACAAAGGCTTGTAACAGTATACGAAGTGTTAAAAATACAAGGGGGACTTTTTTTCCCTTAGGCGAAACTAAAAATAGCCCCAGTCACGAGAAAAGTAACTGGCAGAGTAAAATACAAAGGGGCCCGTTAAACATTTGCTTCGCAGCAGCCTGAGTTCATGTACAAGCCTCATATGCACTTAATTTGCAGAACAGGCTTTCTTAGCAGCAAAATCAAGGCACAGTGTGCAATACATTACCCTTTTCGAATATGCAAAGAGAAGGTTCCACTCGGAGATACCAAACTGGATCTGCTATAATCCTCTGCTGCCCTCCTTCCTTCTCTTAAAAGGACAGTTTCATTTTGAAAGTCCTTTCGGAAAGCACATCGCTTGCCCAGATTTCAAAATTTCCTCCAGAAAATATCATGCAAAACCTTGGACACAGTATTTTCATAAATAAAACTTAACAAAATACCTTTAAGAAACATTAGTAATTCTAAGATTGCACCTCAGTGTTCTCTGTCAACATCTAAACTAAAATCTAACCAATATTGTGATTAATATCTCTGTTCTGCTAAATTATTGGTTTTTGCCTGGATCAGCTCAGTTAAGGTGCAAAATGCTACCTCAAAAGCTCTCAATTTTGGCACCAGAAAGCTAAAAATGCCCCTATTTGCTGTCAGTGATTCTACAAACATAAGCTGAAGAGCAGCCAAGGTCTTTTTCTGCCCTTTCTCTAATGAAACAATCAGGACTGTTATTAATACTTCTGGATTCACATAGTCAAAAATTGAACCAACCTTCCTGACTCAACATCAGGCTGCATTGGTGGCTTGATTGGTTGGTTTGGGTTGTTCAGGGTTTTTTTTAAACATACTGAGCAGATAGATGCATTTTTTACTAACCACCAAAGTAGTCTAGGAAATTACAGTTACCAATTTCAGACAATTGAAATTATTAGTAACATGTTCTTTAAAAAGCAACATAACTTTGAATTCTGAAGAAACACAGTAATAACCCAGGACTGACCACATCAGCTTGTATGGTTGCTGTATTAGGAGACAGGCAAATAATTAATTGGTAGTGACTTTAGAGGAAAATACTCATCACTATCAGCTGTCTGTACAGACTTTAAAAATAAATAAGCAACTGTGATACAAGGCAAGATGACTGACAACACAGATTGTAATCACTACAGTTGAAAAGGAATTACTGCAGGTGGGACAGAAGTATGGTATCGAAATTAAGAAAGAATAGGTTGACTTTAAAAGTCTTAAGAGATCAAGCTGTTCAAATGTTTGCAACTGTATCTCAAAGGATGTGGACATAGTCTGTATTTTTCCACACAGTCTGGAGAAGACTCTTAAGGAAAAGCATTGCTTTGACGGACACACTGGAAGGGTGCCAGTAATACTGTAGCTGCCTCACTCAAATTCATAGAAAGTGTTTAAATGTTTGGACCGGACCCCATTCTGGAGAGTGAAGTCACTTTAGTTTCTCCACCTGGGGTTACATGTGGTACACAGTCCAAACTAGTTGCCAGGTTCCTTCTCTCGGTTTGTTTTTTTTACTGCCATGCTACGCTGGTATATTGTTTCACACAGTTTTATCTAGACTTGTTTCAGCTACAAGGCTGAAAAAACAATCTCTGCAGGTTATTATTAAAGATTATTATCTTTTAGCTGCCGTAAGACAATGTCCTTGAAGTCCTTTTCACAATTACATTGCCAGTCAAGGAAGGCAAGGTTAAGAGAGGTTATAACACTAACAAACACGGTGAGACTTCACCTCTCTCCCAATTTTATCTGAAGGAAAACAGATGCTGTGAGAACACACTGGGCTCAGTCCCAGTTCAGGAAAGCAAACCTCTTCAAGAAACCACAAAAGCAACAGATTTCCATGGACCGTCACATGTGTTTTGTGACCCTGATCAAGGCTGCAGGAGAATTCAGACACGCCACTCACCCGTGTTTATCCTCTGACAGCAACACCCTTGTATCCACCCCTGCTGCTCGTACAGCATCGTTCAATTCTGCCATTCGCTGCTTCCTCTGAATATCTGGGCACTGATTGCAGTAACACTTGACTGCAGTGACCCGAAAAGGAAGCATCTACGGGTGTATGGCAAACGTACATAAGTGATCCATATTCAGTGATTATTTTTAATAGCTACACAATTTTCAAAGCCTAAAGATCAACTTATTTTTGAAAAAAAGGGACCTCCAACTCCTGATCAGGACAATTCTGTTTACTGTTATTCTCAGCTGCTGTTTCCATAAGGTGATATCTGATGGCACTTGTATGACCCCATCTCATTCAAATTCTTTGTTGCCAGCTGTTCACATCCCCAAAAACGAGCGTTGCCAACAAGTGTCCTCATTAGCATCTCCGTCTGAATAAGCGCAAGAGGCCAATTTACCACCCGAGTCCTTGACGTCTGCTGCTCGGCACAGGAAAGGATCCGACAACAACTGCAAGAGGTGAAGCGCACCCGGCTCACGGCCACAAATCACGCGGCACCCGTCTGGATTCAGCTTGTGCTTGTCTAAAACCAGCTGCCAAGATCCTCGCAGCTTACACTAGAAACTAAGGTTGCAACCAGTTACTTAATGAGTTTCCTTATCCGCGCACCTTTCCCACCTATTGATTTTTGCCCTCAGTTCAGCACTCTGATACACTATTTAAAAACCAGTGGATTTATTTTACCAGAATTGAAGTATTTTAACATTGCAAACACATACTAAAAATTAAACCACAAAGTAAGAAATGTGGCCCAAGTGAAATGACAGATGATACCACTGCACAGTAACAGTTATGTCCAATGACTGCTTGAAATTTGACATCCTGAACCAACCTCTATTCCGCTTTTTCACTGGTTTTATGAGGATGACAGTGAGGCTTTGAATTTAACAAAGAAACAGAGCACCACTGCCACAACAGTACTAACAGGTGAACTTTTTTCCTCTTAAGATTTTCAGATTACACTCTCATCTGCTTGTTCATTTTCTTCCAGTTACCAGATCAGCTCTTCTTCCAGGGCACATTTTGTTTCTCAGATTGTTACATGCGATCGGGGGACAAGCAACTTGTTGCACTTTCTGAAGTGGAAAACATTTGGGTGCTATACCTGGCGCTTTAATGGATTGCTCAAAGTTACACCACTGGCTCAAGCAAAGAGGCGAGTTTATAATCTGAAAATCATTTAGTTCTTCTATCCCCGCGTTGGAAGGAGCCAACAGCTACCGAACCCCGGAGTGCAGAGCAGGGGGCCCCAGGGTCCCTCTCCCCTTCATAGAATGACTGAATGTCAGGGACTGGAAGGGACCTCAAAAAGATCCTAGTCCAATCCCCCCGCCCGAGCAGGAACACCCAGATGAGGTTACACAGAAGGTGTCCAGGCGGGTTTGAATGGCTGCAGAGGAGACTCCACAACCTCCCTGGGCAGCCTGGGCCAGGCTCTGTCACTCTCACTGAGAAGTTTCTTCCTTCCCTTCCCCAGAGCCACCAGCTCCCCCCGGGCAGCGTTCACTCTGGAGCTTACCGAGGGCCCGCGCGCCTCAGCCAGCCCCACCCGCCCCCGGGCCCGGTGCCGCTCGGCCGGCGCTCTGAGGGGCGGTGCGGCGGCGGGGCCCCGAGACGGGACGGGACGGAACACGGCGGCGCGGTCCCGGCTGTCATTCCCGCGCTCACTCCGCCTACGCCCCNGCCCCGCCTATCGCCGCGCGGGGGCCGGCGTCACGAGACACCGCGAGGAGGGGGCGAAGGGAGGGGAGGAGCGGCCTTGCGCCTGATTGGCCCGGAGGCGCGCGAGCCCCGCGCACGGCTATAATTGGGCTTGCGGGCGCGCGGGCAGCAGTGGTGGCTCCGCCCCTTCCCCGCGTGTCTCCACAGACAGCGCCGGGGGCGGGAACCGCGGGTTCTACCCGGCCCCCGGCGGGTCCTCCGCGGCACGAGGAGCTGCCGGAGCAGCCGGTAAGAGGAGCGCCCGCCCCACCTCACCCGCCACCCGCGGTGGGGGCGGCCCAGAAGGGCCTTCCCGCTCGGTGCGTGCCAGCCCCTCATCCCGCGCCTCCCCTCCTCTCAGCAGGGGCTGCTCCCTCAGGTGTGTGGTGATGTGCTTAGTCTGGCGCTGCTCGGTGCGCGCTGGAGTTGAGAGTAACCCACGTTATTAAAGCTCACCAGTAACTGTACAGAGCTGGCTATAGTCCTTTCACAGAATTACAGAATGTCAGGGGTTGGAAGGGACCTGGAAAGCTCATCCAGTGCAATCCCCCCGGGAGCAGGAACACCCAGATGAGGTTACACAGAAGGTGTCCAGGCGGGTTTGAATGGCTGCACAGAAGGAGACTCCACAACCTCCCTGGGCAGCCTGGGCCAGGCTCTGCCACCCTCACCATGAACAAGTTTCTTCTCATCTTTAAGTGGAACCTCCTGTGTTCCAGTTTGCACCCACTGCCCCTTGTCCCGTCACTGGTTGTCACCGAGAAGAGCCTGGCTCCATCCTCCTGACACTCCCCCTTTCCATATTGATCCCAATGAATGAGGTCACCCCTCAGTCTCCTCTTCACTACAAATTGGAACAAACCACTCGAATTGTTACTTGTGCTTTGTCATAGTTCACCTCTCAAATACAGCCTCAACTAACAAAAGTGTGTTTTACAACTATCCTGCAATTGAACAACTGCTGTTTAAGTGTCATTTATCTCATCATACATTTTGTATGCAATATCGTGTTACATATGAGTTGCTTAAAAATAAGCCTGCAAATTCTATTTCCGTAGAACAGTAATTTTTTTTTTTTTTTTTTGGTAACTTAGTACTTGATGAACTACTCAGCTCTTGACTGGGAATGTTGAACTGAGCCTTAATACTTTACAATATTTACACATTCTTAACTTGAACACGTCTGGGTTGTATCAGGCTAGAAACACAGCTTGGGTGCATTGTCAACAATGTCCCTTCAACCATGTGATGAACCCATTCCCACTCAGTTAAATGCAACTAGAATTTTAGGTCTGGTGTAAAGCTATTTTAGTTAAATCAGTTAAATGCTGAATGCAGGGAAAGAGTGTTGAGAAATACAAGATGACAGATGTTTGAGGGCACTTTCATGGATTTTTGCCTTTTTTGTCCCCTTTGGTAGGCTCAGAATTACAGTTCTTACACCTTGCTTGATACCTGCTGTTGGAAAAAAGATTTGCATTTAGTAACTTTGACAGGAAGAGTGGCCCAAATTAATATTTAACATGAGAGAGATGCAAGACCTTTCTGATACACCAGAAAGAGCTGTACTGCATGACCACAAAGGTTGGTTTTTTTTAAATGCTATTTTTTGTAATGCCACCATCATAAGAAAATGTTCAGTTTGAACTCTGATTATGAGGTCTATACTGTTTTTAAACCATTTAAGAATTTCAAGGACCCTTTTAAGTGGTCGGGGAGACAGAGTCAACCTTAGATGTGGCAAGCATATCCCTGTTTAAAAGCAGGGTATTTTTTCCACAATACATCCAGCTCTTTTCCTACAGATGACTGAATAGGGCGCCTACTTTACTGTACTCCTTTGGCTTGCAAGCATATGTTGAGTAAAGCAAAAATATAGCCATTGTATTTATTTATAAATGAGTTTTGAATAATACTTGGCTTTGAAATATGAATGCAACTTGAAATATGAATGAAACTTGGCTCTCACAATCATACATTTAGGCTGGGAAAGATGATCTACATGCATAGGTGGTTATTAAGTTGCTAGTTACATGATCTGCAAATGATGCAGCTAGGAATTAAGGGCAGATTTACTGTTTCAGACTTAAGTGGATTAATAAGGAGCTACAATATAAAATCAAGAGAATTTTCTTGTATTTCATATAGTACCAGTGAACTGGGTGTTTCTGGCATAGCAATAATTAAAGTACTTGGCTGTAAACCTGTTGTGCAAAGGTTTAGACTTGTTACACCTTCGTAAGACTTTGGTAGGCCTGTAAATCCGAAAAGAGGTTGAAACCTCAGTGCATACTCTTATAGCCAGTTTTGAAACCTTTCATTTATGTTTGTCAGCCTGTCCTTACCAGCAGTGACAGACAGAGCTGGAGAGGTTTGTGTTCAGGTTACACACGTGTCTGTGCTGCAAAACACAAAGCAACCCTCATTCAACCCGCTTCAAAAAGTTTATCACCAAAGCCTGGGGTTTTAACTCATTGGCTTTTCAGTGGGAAAAGTGATCCTTTTTTACCTTACTACTTCTCGATATCAGAAGCAAAAATGGGACTGGAAGAGACTTTATTTCATGTTAATTTTTTCTTGCTCATATTGTGTGAGAAACTCTAAGTTTCTATGGAGCTGAAACATAGCTGCCGCTGTTAAATATTTCCTCTCTTTGAGTTAGGAATTCTTGCCCTTTAATAGACAGATAAATGTCAGTGAATTGTCCCTGGCACATTAAGCTGAGCACAGATGTGAGGTAAATTGAAGGACTGGGAGTTTAGACCAGGTCCATGGCTTGTTGCATAATGTCAGCTCACTGTGCAATTCTAGCATTGGGTATGGGAAGAAAAAAATAACACAAATAAGAAGTTCTTTTTGGAAGAATCATCAGGACGGTATAATCAGAAGCGTGGCTTCTTTGAGTGAACCAGTGCCAGAAATTTCTCCTGGCATAATGGACAGAGTCAATCAAGGACATGGCGAGCGGCTGGATGGTGCTTCCAGCAGCGGTGCCAGCGACTGATAGCTTAAGCTGGCCGTGAAATTGGACCTGAATCTATTACGTAAAGCAGGACCTCACTGGTCTGCAACTTAGGTGTGATTCCAGATCTGCAAAGCTTATGGGCTCTTAAATCCAATCTGTTTCCAAGCCATACTGGGATCTCTGTGAAGTGTATGTTCATGTGTATGTGGGGAAGGGGGTGGGAACTTGGGCAGGCAAAATAGGACTGGTAAACCACTAAACTACTACCTTGTCCGTGTCCCGTGGAAGCTATGCAATAGAGAGGTAAAAAAATGTATATCTGGATTCAGGGCTTTGACGGGCAGACACAAATTAAAGAATCTGGGGCAGCATACAGAATTTGGCAGGAGAGGGGGAAAAGACACAAGCACTTTAGAATGCTTCATCATAGCACAACTCCCCTCACAACACAGAACTCCCTCTTCCGCAGAAAATGGTATACTCCACAACTACTATTTAAAAGTGTTCCTTGGGATCGCAACCCCTGAGCTCGGTTCTGTTTAAAAACAGAGGAAATGCAATATTGCGACTATTCTGCCTAACGTAAGATGGAAGCCAGGCTGAAGAAACAAGAGAAAGTTCCTGCAAATTGATCTTCATAGTGAACCTGAGCATGTGACATTTACTTAAAATAGTTACATGCATTAAATTCTTGCAGCAGGGCATTACTGTCTGCCCTGACCTTACCCTCACATGTCCCTGGGCAGCTCAGTAAATATCTCCTTTTGTGGCCCGTGAGTATGTGCAAGTGCATCTTCCTAGAAATGCAGAATGTGAGTTTAATGGCACTAAGAGAAGAACCAGAAGACCCTCTGCACCCTCAAATGACAGTGTCTCCTAAGAACACTTGAATACCTGTAGTTTATGTAAAATATTACAAGCAGAACTCTTCAGAAAACTTCTGCAAGCTATGCAATGCGGACAGTATAGATCAATTGACTGGTCAAACATACATATTCAGAGAAAACACACAATCTTGGCATTCTTTAAGTCAATCCTCACAAAGCCATAATATGCACTACCAACTTTCATAAGAGGAATGATTAGTCAGTAGCTGTCCTGGTTTTGGCTGAGATGGAGTTAATTTTCTTCCTAGTAGCTGGCATGATGCTGTGTTTGGGATCCAGAAGGAGAGTAATGTTGATAATACACTGATGTTATAGTTGTTGCTGGGTAGTGGTCAAGGACTTTTCAGCTTCTCAGGCTGCGCCAGGTGCACAAGGAGCTGGGAGGGGACACAGCCAGGACGGGTGACCCAAACTGGCCAAGGGGACATTCCATCCCATGTGACGTCATGCTCAGTTTATATTTGGGGGCAAGAAGAAGGAAGGGGGTGATGTTTGTCTTCCCAGGTCACCGTTACGTGTGATGTATCCCGGCTTTCCTGGAGATGGCTGAGACTGACATGGGGAGCGAATCCCTTGTTGTGCTTTGCTTATGTGCACAGCTTTTGCTTTACCTATGAAACCATATTTATTTATTTATTATTATTATTTTATTTTTATTATTTATTTTTCTCACTTTCACTCTTCTGATTCTCTCCCTTATCCCACCAGGAAGGACTGAGCGAGCTGCTGCGTGGGGCTGAGTTGCCAGCTGGGGTTAAACCATGACAGTAGTGAATATGAGTTTTACCATCATGGATTTATCTCACTTTTTCCAAATACTTATGCGTTTTACCGTATTGGAAGTTCTCAAGTGGACTCAACTTTGCTTGTTGCAAAGATACCTGAGGAGATTATAATCTTAGCAGTTTTACAATAGAACTGCACAATAGTAAATAAGCTATGTAAGATTACATATTACAGTGTTATGAAATATCATTAATGTGTTGTATGATTAAGCAATCATGGACTTTGAACTTGTGTAACCAGCTGTGGTGTTTTACTGAGGTTTGTGCTCACCGCTTCTGAAAACTGAGAGAATGAAAAATGAGCTTATTCACAACACCTGGCTGTAAGGGAGAGTTTCCAGGGCTTGGCACGTGGACAGAATCCATCCTACTCCGTTATGATGTATACTGTGGACAGTGATGTTGAAATATGTATATGTTACATCAACAAACCAAGGAAAAAAAGTTCATAGTTTCCAAATGAAATGCAGAAGCTGCATAAGGACATTTCTTGCAGAACAGCTAAACAATTTCTGTTTATTAATACATTCCCACCTAAGTCATGTTTCATGAACTTCTGATCGTTCCTCCTCCTCTAGACTGTGGCGACTTCATCCACGCCTTTGTTGAGCTGCAGTCCCCAAATGAACTCCACCATCATGTGCTCCACTGAGGGCTTTGACTCTGCCAAGTAAAGCAAAGGTTTTATGTACAATGCCAATTTAATGACCTACAATTAGATTTACTTCCTCTGCAGCAGCTTATTGCTACTGATACACGTTTAGCTCTGATTTGCTATCCACGTGTGATCACTTTCTGATTATTTTGGCTATTTTGAATTCATATACTTGATTTCAAATGCCATTATGTGGTATTTTTGACTCTGTTATTAAAATTCACCTCCTTGATCTTAGATTATTTCTTGCATGGATTAATATGATTCTGAAGTCTGTGTGATCACTTTCTGATTATTTTGGCTATTTTGAATTCATATACTTGATTTCAAATGCCATTATGTGGTATTTTTGACTCTGTTATTAAAATTCACCTCCTTGATCTTAGATTATTTCTTACATGGATTAATACGATTCTGAAGTCTTTCACCTGCTAGCAGCTTTTACCAATTATAGAACCACAGCTCACATTCCCTCTTTCAAGCCCTTGCTAAAATACTGAATAGACGATCTGCCTGAAGTGCTGCCGTCCAGTTATGCCCCCATCTTGTGGCAAGTGTACATCTCAGTGCTTTATTCTGATATCTCGCCATTCATGTGTTGGTACCGGGCCAGTGACCCTGGTCAGATAAAGCAAACACAGCCGAGTGCGCAAGCGCAGTGGGGCCGGTGCACCTGAGCCGTGCCCGCCTCCCTGCCGCTCAGCCGCGCTTTCATTGGCTAGCCGCGCCATCCATCACGAAGTGGGTGGGGCTTAGGCCCCGGCCCGGAGGGCTGCGCAGCCGACCAGGAGACGGCAGTTCCCTGCGGTTATTGCGCCTGCGCAAAGTGTCAGCCCGGGTGGGGGAGCCTCGCAGCCGCGCTTGCGCACTGTGCTCTCGGCTTTCCCCCTTGTAGCGGAAGTGGCGGGGCCGCGCCAGTTCCGCCTCGGCGTTGTTCGCTGTGGACAAAATGGCGAAGATTGCCAAGACCCATGAAGGTAAAAAGCCCGAAAAAAAAATAACCCGCAGCGGCGCTTCCTGCCCCGGCGTCCTTGGCCTTTGTCTTTAGGTTGTGTTTCTCCCCGAATCCGGGCAGCGTCAGGCCGGGCTCGGCGGGCGGCGGTCGGGCGGGCTCTTCCCGCGGCGGGCGGGCCGGGCCGGGCCTGTTTGTAATGGCGTCTGCGCTTGTGGCACCGCCATGGCCGGGGCCGCCGCTCGCGGGCAGGGGCTGGGGGGACGGGGCTGCGGGGGCGAGGCCTGGCTCGAGGTGTTGGCACCACGCGGTTATTGTCTTGGCCGAGCCCTTGGGCCTGCGTCCGCGGTAAACCGGAGGCCGGGCGGAGGGGGTTGCTCGCTGAAAGCCATTACGGCCTGAGCTGTTCTGAGCGACGTGGGGCTCACTGAGGAAAGTGCCCTGAAGGAGGGAAAAAAACAGCGTGAGGTCTCGAGCATTTCAGCTGCCGGTTGAGCACCGAGATCTCCTGCTGTTCCCCTGGGAAAACTGGTCTCTGGGCGGTTTGATGAGCGAGGACTCTCCCGGGCAGTATGTTGTTATTTTCGAAGGTGCTGTGTTCACTGCTGCTTCCAGCTCCTTGCAGTATGACTCAAAGCTTTCCTGGACAAAGCTTGCCCTGCTCTTAAATATCTTCAGGCAAAGAAGAAATTTTTTTTTTTTTTTTTTTGCTTTTGGGGTTTTACTCGTGTTTCCGTGCATGATGGGTGATCTACTGTGTTTTATGTAAATTTACATCTGCAATTCAGTCATCAAAAAACTACCTCTGGACAGTCATACACTGGGAGGTAGGCAGGGCACCCAGATATTCGTCGCCTTTGGGTACGGTAAGTTTTGCACTGAAAAAAAACTTAAAATGCAGAGGTGTCATCTCCTGCGGAAGTGAGGTTAATGTAGTCTTTAGCACCTCAGACATGGTTTGAGTTTATAGATGGAGAAAAGTTTAAACTCTTCCATTCGCTGGTTTTGTGTCTTTAATCTGATTTTTTTTTTTCTCACGTTCCAGAACATTTTTATAGTATTGTCTTCTTTTTTTTATACACTGTGACATGCATAAGGCTTGTGTGAGATACTACCCAAGTGAGTATTACCCATCACAGTGCTCTGCCTGTCCTGTTATGTAAAGAGCTTTTAATAATAAAGTAGTGGATTAAGAAAAACCCAAGCCACACACACACACACAAAAAGAACAAAACGGAAAAAAAACCCAAACCAAAACCCTAAAATACCTTATTTATTGAAGCAAATGGTGCCCCATTGAATTTAATCTTAACATTGACATGCTTACAGTTGCGTGTGTTGAATCATAGCAGATTTTAAAGGGGGTGATTGTATGTAGGTAAATAAAAATATGTATAACTGGGTACGATAATGTAATGCTGTCCTTCACAGCGTGAAGGTATTAGCTGCACAGCTTTTTCTTTTTTTTTTTTAATCTGAGTTCTATCTTTTTTTCAGTTCCTGACTGATTTTCCAAATAGAGTAGTTTGTTACTAAATAGTCTTAGACGATTTTTCACATCTTTGTACTGTTTGTTAAATATTTGTTGATTGATGTGTTAAAGACAAAACTTGAAAGAGGTCTTGAAATATTTTGAGACTGTTTCAGTTGGGTAGCTTAAGGGAAAACTGTTTTGTTAGGTTGAGGAGTCAAGTTTTAAATGGCAGCTCAAGAAATGCCTGAGTTTTAAATGCTGTCCAAAGTGGTTCTCAATTTGCATCATTTTTTTTTCATGCTCAGAAATGGACTAAGAGGTCTCCAAACATAATAGAGAGGCCTAACATTTGTGAGAGGGCTAAGGTAGAAGTAAAGCTGCAGAGCACAAGCTAAATATGCAAAAATATGATAAGGCTTGAAAACACAGAAACTATTTATGCTGTAAAATGCTACTTCAGCAGAGAGTCTGATTCTTCTTTCTACTTTCATGCTGAATAATGTTTTACACTCCAAATGTTGCAAGTAGAACTATGTGTATGGTAATGGAATATATATTCTGAGAAATACTATAATGATCTGGCTGTGAGCTAGATTTTCAAGGAGTTCAATTTTAAATATGTTGGCTTTGATAATATTCAAAATTTATCATATGTTTCAAATCAACTGTGCATGTTAAAGTTACTTCTTTCAGAAGACCAAATTATATTAAATAGAGTAAAATACAGAAAAAGGAATGATCAGTAGGATATTATCCTCCCACCCCCGTTAAAAAAAAAAAAAAAAATCCGACTGCCTTTACTGTTTCTCTGTCTTTGATTGAAGTTTCTGTTTGTGTCCTCTTTGACCAAATCGTCAAACAAGTACTTTGCTGTACTTTGCTTTACACAACGTGTTTTTAAGCCATGTGATTACTCTTTCTTCATTTGATTTCTATTTAAGTGCTTTGTGAAGTAGAGTGTGAGCTTTTTCAAGAAAGTGCCAGTTATCAAAGGAATGGAAACACATCTTTAATGTCAAAATAATCTTTTTCGGGCTAGATATGTGATGCTTTTTAATCTAGCAATTCTCTGGCTGCAGACTTTTTACATCTTCTGCTTTTGGGGGGGATGTCAAATGTTTGTTTGTTGGTTTACATATATTACTGGCAGTTTGTGATAAGAAGAGGACCCAGCCTTGAGTTCAGCTCCTGGAGTTTACAGGGCTGACCATTTACTTGTAAACTAACCAATTCTGATCTGCAGTCTTTCAATCATTTAAAAAATTAAAATCCACCAAAACTAAACCCCGCCCCCCAATTTACATCTCGGGTCTAATAATTTGGGTTAGCACTAATCTTACCTTTAAAAAAAATAGAGTATTCTAGTCTTAATTTTTGCCAGGTTTCTTAGCAGATGTTGTTGTCTTTTGCAAGATATTTGATGTTGTCTTTTGCAAGATATTTGATGTTGTCTTTTGCAAGACATTTCAGTGGGAAAACCTTGTGAAATGTGTTTGTCTTGATAAAGAGAAATGAGCAACAATAGCAGAAAACTAGTGAGGAGTCAAGATTTAAGACTATTTGTGACGAGAATTTCCTGCAGGGTTGTAAACTGGCAATTTTCCCTCAAGTTAATGCAGCAGGAAGTACCCCTTCAGATGGGAAAGGGTGAATCACAGAGTCACTGAGGTTGGAAGGGACTTTGGAGACCACATAGTCCAGGTGTGATCCTTGGTGTTCCTTCAGCAATGAAGTGCGACTCTTGGCTGTTCTTTTGGCCGTGGAAATTAATTGCTTGATTACTGAAATTCACGTTGTACGTGTAATTATCGTTACATATCTGTTGAATCAAATAAGATTCAGATGGAAACAGTAATAATTTTCATGGAGTTAGCTGTGCCTTGGTATACCTATGTCACAATTAAATTAGTTGAAGACAGTTGAATTACTGTAACTTTTTTTTGTGTTACATTAGAACAGGTAGGAGGAAAGCATGGTTTAATTTGCTTCCTTGTTTTCTGGGTTAACAAGTTAATGTTTTTTTTTCTGAAAGTACAAAATTTCTGAGGTCAGAGGTGGCCACCAGATTTGATTAGAGTCAGACACTGATACATTAAAAGAATGACAAAGCTCCCGTTAGTCTTGTTGGAATAGGCAGGAATAGTCATGAGTAAATAACATTTGAGCTGCCAGAGTGAAAAGAAACTGGTCCTTTTTAAAGTTTTTGCTAACTTGGTATGCAGTGGCGTATTAGAGGGTTGGTTTTTTTCGTTTGTTCAAATATAATACAGCTTTGCAATCTGTTAGATAACACAGTCCAGTGTTGTTTTATTAAACGTTCTGAGATTTGGCAACTCATATGGTAGCTCTTTTGAACAGATTTGCTTTAATTAACAACATTGGCTTGTTAATTGGTGATAACGTTTTGAAAGGCTTTTGTCACGAGAGGATTGCCTTTGTTGAGAAAGGGTTAGTGTAGTGTTGAGAAATATTGCTGTGGTGTAAATTATCTTCTCTGTTATCTCTGGAAGATAGTGGGTTTGAATAGTTTGCTTCAGGCCATACAATTGAAATTGTGCTGAATAATATTACTACTTGAGGAAAATCTGTTTATAAACATCATGTAATAGTTTTGTGTGTCGTATTTATTTCTTTAGAGATAATCTTTAAAATTGAGTGAAGAGTTCAGTTTGTTGTCCACAGTAACATATTACATTTTGTATGTCTGTGTAAAAAGACCTGGTTTTTTTTTTTTTGGTCTTTACCCTAGATATTGAAGCACAAATTCGAGAAATTCAAGGAAAGAAGCCTGCTCTTGATGAAGCCCAAGGAGTAGGACTCGATTCCACAGGATATTACGATCAAGAAATCTATGGTGGCAGTGACAGCAGGTTTGCTGGATACGTCACTTCTATTGCAGCAACTGAATTGGAAGATGTAAGTGATTTTAAGCATTTGCTTGTTTAGTGCATGTGTTCTAAGTGTATTGGAATTTATTTAGACTAATTTTTAACAGCAGTTGCTGAAGGAAAAGCAGTTATTGTTGTTAAACCCATACTGGACCAAATATATCTTATCTGGGAAGCGCATAAGCTCCAAATCTGGCTTGTACTTCATGAATTGTGCTTTGAAAGTCATGTAGGTCTAAGCAGAAGGCAAAACATTGTGGCCTGCAACTTAATCAGTGTTAGCCTTGACTGGAATAATTAACCTTGTTGCTGTCAAGATGAAAAATAATGGTGAAAAAAAATTCTAATAAAACTTGGGCCAACAGACTTAAGTGACTATTTTAGGATTTCTGTTTCTACTTCGTTTCAAATTTCAAAGCATTTTTTGAGAATTGGCTTTTTCACTGTATTATGTTCTGCTTACCTATCCTGCTTGTAAGATTACTTTATGTTAACTTCTAGTGTTAGACATTTGACCACATTTTCAGTTGCAGGAGCAGTCAGAAACTACAGTTCTGACCATAAATACCTATGCAACTATGTATTACATTGAGTTAATTATATTTTTGAGAGGAAGGAAGATTGTTATATTCAGTTTAGTACTAGTTGACATCTTTTACATTATGTACTATGTGTCATTTATGGAATTCTAAAAATTCCTTGATTAAAAGTTTCCATTACAGGGTATCAGTGAAATCAGTTCATAGTTTTAAGACCGGTTTTTCTTTTGGATTGCTTTAAATTGCTGCACACAAACCGGCTACTAATACGAGGAAATAGATAGCACACTGTGTACTTGTTATTGGCATTGTGATTGAGAAGCTATAACTAAATCAACATTAATATAATTCTGAATTTTTCACTGTTTCTGAAGCTTTTATAGGGTTATTTACTGAAGTTTTAACCTATATCTAGATGACTTTTAAGAAAAAAGGATCTGAATTTCTGTGCATCAGTTTTTGCGTGCTGACTAGTGCCAATATGAAATACAGACTTTTTGTATCGCTAATGTAGATAGCATACTTGATTAACTGTAGCGTATTGCAGAATTCTTGAGTCTTGTAAAGAAAAACTTATCTTTTTAGTGATGTGGGTGGGTTTATTTGATTCAGCGGTTTGGGAGTAATGAAGCGAACTATATGGAAAGGCTTGCTAAAATTTGGCATTAACTATTTTATTTGTCCATTTTCATATGTTCTATGACCACAGTATGTTAATTTGACATTATTTTATCTAAATACAGTATCAATATGACAAATTTACCATGTCTTTTTACTGCCAGGATGACGATGACTACCCTTCTACAAGTTTGCTTGGCCAGAAGAAGCCAGGGTACCATGCTCCAGTGGCGTTGCTTAATGACATACCGCAGTCTACTGAACAGGTACATCCTAATTTATTCTTGTAAATAAAATATGATCACTTAGGTTTTGTATTCCTGCAGTATCTTTCTGTGAAATTTAAAAGCTTGTGAAGAAGTGTTAAGTCCCCATGCAAAAAGAAGGGGAAAGGTTGACAGCATGAAATGCTTTGGTAACAGGGGAATAAACTTCTTAAAATAGCAAAATCTTTTCACAAGTTATTTCATAAGATATTCTGTGTTTAGAAAAAAGGTGAGATTCCAGTTACAGAAGTAAAATTTATATTAACATAGTATTTTGACATCCCTACATAGTTGAGATTAAAATAAAGGAGGTCTTTTTAATAATACTGAAAATGAATACAGGCTTACAATCACCAGATGCTTTTCATATTGTTCTTCTTACGTATGTGACTAAGAAGCTTTTTTTGTTTGTTTTTAGTATGATCCTTTTGCAGAACACCGCCCTCAAAAGATTGCGGATCGGGAAGATGAGTACAAAAAGCACAGGCGGATGATGATAATTTCCCCTGAGCGTCTTGATCCTTTTGCAGATGGTAATTTATTTTGACTTTCCTATACCCTTTATGAGCTTTGTTGTCTTTAACTGTCTTTAGCCCTTTGATTTCTGTTGGCATGCTTATAAACTTAGTTTTGTTTTAAACATCCCCTTTTTATAGAGATTTGGTTGAAAACCTAGATCCCATATTCTTCATCTTTATAATACAAGTTTTCTTTCCAGGTAGAAGGACAAGAAAATAATGAGCCATTGCCATAGAAACACAAAGGGTTAAAGGTTTCTCTTTTCATTTTGTTTTGGGTTGTGCGTTATACTTTGAACAACTTGTGTATTGAGTGCTCAGATTCTTTCAGTATCTTGAAAGTTTTCATTCCAAGTCATAGATTTACAGGGTTACTGCTTTTGAAATGCTAGTTCTCAAAATAGAGCACCTAATTCTTACCATCCTATGTAAACTTAGGTGGTATAGATAAAAGAAACAAAAGCAGATATAAGACTTTGATACTATTAATAGTTCAAGTCTGTTCTGATAATTTTGGAATGCAAGTCAGGAAAAGGGGTATAGTGGGTCCTACAAGTTTTTTTCAGATGAGTTTCACGTGTGGCAATAAGGTGCCTGTTGGCTTAAAATTCGCAGCTATTTTGCAGGTTTTACAAATTAGAATTTCAGCCTGCATGAATTAATAGGGATATTAATTATTTTACTTGCTTAATTGTACTTGCTATAAACATGTATTGTCAGAATTCACAGGCCCATACTAACTGTCCTTAATTTCTTTCCTACAGCAGTACTGCTATATGCCAGTCCTGTCTGCATTCTTAAGGGTGCAGTTCAACACATCCTGTGTAGATTATGGTGAAAAAGTATTCCAAAGGAAAGTCCTATCAAAGCTAGTGTCAGAGTGACACAGCCAATTGGGCAATCATCTCCAGCATAGAAATGTTTCAGAAGTTTATCTTTTTTTCCCTAAATCAGAATGCTATACCACTTGTATAGCAAATCTGCACATTTTTCTAAAAGAAAAGTGGTTGTCTTGTCTTATTTTTATAAAGTTGGGCTTCTTGTAAAGTATTTAAAAGTTTAGTTAACTCAAGATACACAGCATAAACCAACATATGGTATACAAACCCCATTACCTGTGAGTATCTTTGTGGTGGTGTGTGTACGGTATTGCATCCGGCTCCCAATCACAGCTGTACCTTGAGAAGAGGGGGAAAGTGCTATCAAACAGTTTTTTGGGGGTTTTTGGTTTTTTTTATTAGTGAAGCCCTTTTACAATATGACTCTAGAAGATCTGGGAGAGGTCTCCAGATTTGTCAAACTTCTAAAATGGGTCTTTATGCTAAAACATTTTAAACGTTATGTAGGTATGCACTAGTTAGTTATAGTCAGATACAGCTAGGATTGAACAGCTTACACAAGGTAATGTTTTGAATATAAATATCTTTCCAAAGTGTTACTAATGGTAAAGAGATAATTTTCTAGGCTTCTATTCTGCTGCTTGAAGTCAGAACTGCTGATGGACACAAAGGCACGAAAGTGTACGTATTCCGGATTAGCAACCCAGGAACCCATCACTTCTGAAGACTCTTAACTGTGTTGTCATTTTATCATTTATATCGTCTTTAAAATATTTGTTTGAAACTGCAGTAGTTATGTTTGTGTTCAAACAGGTTAAATTGATCAGCAAACTGAATAAACGTAAGATACATGTAATTTTAAAAATTTTCAATCAAAAAGTAAAATTAAACGATCACAGAATAATATAATATTAGAGCAGGACAATAGAAAAAGGCAATAGTTTCTGCTTATCCTGTACTCATTGTGCTCCATTCCTGTTGCTGTTCTCTTCTGCAGGAGGGAAGACACCAGATCCTAAAATGAATGCCAGAACCTACATGGATGTTATGCGTGAACAGCATTTAACCAAAGAAGAGGTGTGTGTGGGGAGGGTTTTCCACTTGGACTTTGGTTCATTTTATAGCCTTTGAAAGCATGTTAAGAAAGTGGGAATGGAAATTCTGTTGGCTTTTTTCCTTGACTTATATAAGTCTTTTTCTTTGGAAAATCCTGTTTTTCACATGTTGAATATCAGTAGTATTTGAAGGATGAAAGTTTTGAAAAGCATTTGTTCTATATAATACCTAAACAATGGAGGGAGAAGTAGTCTCAACATATTTTAATCTGGTTTTGTGGTTTTGTTTGTTGTTGTTGGGTTTTTTGTTTGTTTTGCTTTTATATTTTAATAGCATCTAGACAAAAACCAACAGTCACTGAGAGAGACTCAGTGTCAGAGATGTTTGGGTTTGTGAACTCTGTGTTAAGGGCATCCAGGGAGGTTTTAAAAGGCTTTTTTTGAAGAATTTACAACTTATATTACAGTACTAAGAATAGGTTTAAGGTTGACATTTGGCTTTAAATATTTTTTTAGAAGTACATGCTTTATTCATGGCTATTAAAAATTCATTTAATAGGTAAGAAGATATTGATAGTACAATCAGATTTCTTGTGTGATACCTACAATGCTATCTTGTTTACTGCAGCAAGATCTTGTAGTTCCAGTGACCTCTGTAGATTTATATTGATTTACCCTACTTGACTTACCTTAATTGAGGAATTAGTTCATAATTTTGACCATCTTACTGTTCATGGACCCATAGATAACTGAAAAACAGTCTGGGTTTGTGTGCCGTTTTAACAATGTCATCTCAGAATTTTAAGTTGAATTTCAGGGGTTTTTTTTATGTCGTGGGGTATAACTCACATGAACCCATTTTCTAACTCGTCCACCTTTAACTTACTGAAGTGGAACTTGTTTTTTAAGGCATGCATGTAGGTGACGGAAACTGATAGCACTTAAAATTCCCCATGGGTTTGCATTTCTTGTAGTAATGACTTTTATAAGACATCAACCCCTCCAAACACATAGCTGCTCTGTCAGTATAGAAGAATTTGAGAATCAGTGAACTTGAAATTAAAACAGTAGCTAATCGCATGTTGTTTGAGCAAAGCCTCTGAAGAAAGAACAGAAAGATACAGCTGAAAAATCTCCTTTGAAAGTATAATCTGAAGAGGCCTTCTTTAGAAATCTGTTTCTTGTGTTTGTCTTTTTGTGCCCTTGAATAGAGGGAAATTAGGCAACAACTAGCTGAAAAAGCTAAAGCTGGAGAGCTTAAAGTCGTCAATGGAGCTGCATCTCAGCCGCCTTCGAAACGCAAACGGCGTTGGGATCAGACAGCTGATCAGACTCCTGGTGCTACACCTAAAAAATTATCCAGCTGGGATCAAGCAGAGGTAAGAATCCTAGTGTTCTTCAGCTTATCTACAGAAGACATTAATGCTAACCCTCTGGAATTTCAGGAGTTTGTTACTCTACTAAAAAACAGTAACTAGCAGACTTTTACTGGATGGTATGAGAGTTATTAATACTTGGTGGTTTGTGTTGTACAGACTCCTGGACATACACCATCTCTGCGATGGGACGAAACTCCAGGCCGTGCAAAGGGCAGCGAAACTCCTGGTGCCACCCCAGGCTCAAAAATCTGGGATCCGACTCCCAGTCACACGCCAGCAGGAGCCGCAACACCCGGACGGGACACGCCTGGTCACGCAACACCTGGCCATGGAGGGGCCACTTCCAGCGCACGTAAAAATCGATGGGATGAGACACCTAAAACAGAAAGAGGTATTTATGGCAAACTGGAAAGCGCGTAAGTTTTGAATGGTTAGCTGGATAGGATTTTTTTCACCTGAAGGAAACAGTAGATTGAGAAGCCAGGCAAGAAGTGATTATAGTCTGACATCTAGTGGCTGGCGTGCTGTTTTTGTCTGAGTTTGCAGAATTGAATTCTGCCTGTTAAAGCTTAACTCGGGTCTGTGAAAACACCTGGGCTCAAAAATTGAATCGAAGTTTTGTGGTATATCTAGTGACTGCTGCGGGTTGGGATTTTAATGTGTAAAGGAGCTCATGTAGAATTGTTTTTTGTGATATGTTTGTGTGTGGTGGCTTTGAACCATTTAATTTTTTTGAAGAGGTTGGCATTAAAACAAGTTTTGGAAGCATTTTCTCACCTGCCTAATTGGAATAAACCTCATGTGGCTGGGAACAATGGAACATCATTGCTCCTTAATGGTTTTGTTGAGGGAGTGCGTGGAATACTTCATCCAATTTCTAGAATATCTGAGTTCTCTTGTATTTTTTAGAATTCTATCTGTTTAAGATTCAGCAAGGAGATGACATGCTCTTTTTCATGAAATGAAGTTCTCTTTGATGTCTTTAGTGTGTTTTCGATATTCACCGAAGACCAAAGTAGCCTTTACTTTTTGTCTAGTGTATTTGTTTACCTGTTGATTTGTGTAGACAAGCAGGCGAGATATTGAAAATGGATTTCTATAGTTCTTTCTGCAGAAGTTGTTTTGTTTTTCCTTAGATACTCCGGGACACGGCAGCGGCTGGGCTGAGACACCTCGTACGGATAGAGGTGGTGACTCCATTGGGGAGACACCAACCCCAGGAGCAAGTAAAAGAAAGTCGCGATGGGATGAGACCCCTGCCAGCCAGATGGGTGGCAGCACTCCCGTTCTGACGCCTGGCAAAACACCCATTGGCACCCCAGCTATGAACATGGCAACCCCTACACCAGGTGAGCCCAGTCCCTTCTCTAAGGCTTCACTGTCTTGTGGAAATGAACCATTTACCTTTATGTAGTGTTTTGAAATAGGCTCTGCCTAACGTGTTCTCCTGCCTGTATGAAAGCAATCAGTATATGCACAGTTTGCCATTTTTAATGCCCACAGCAGCTCAGTTCTGCATGGGGGAATTGAGACCAAGGTTACATGTCTGTTCCTGTGCAATTTAGTTGGTAAAAAATAGATAAAAGGCTCTCTGGAAGTCTGATGGGCTACAGATTTCAAGTCTTATGGAAACTTTGGCCCAAGAGAACACTTAACCTTTAAGTGAACAAGTCATCTCCTTCTGCATATAGAAGATTTTATTTTAAAACTTTTTTTTTTTTAAATATAGGTCATATCATGAGCATGACTCCTGAACAGCTGCAGGCTTGGCGGTGGGAAAGGGAGATTGATGAGAGAAACAGACCGCTTTCTGATGAAGAATTGGATGCTATGTTTCCAGAAGGATATAAGGTAATTCATCTGGATTAAAATGTAGCAGACTAGGTTGTGGTGTTTGGTTGGTTTGTTTTCTGTGTTCTTCTTCCTTCCTCCTCCCTCCCAGGGGATATTGATTTTTGGCTTTTTTAACCTAGTTGTCCTGGAAGTAGAATGTTTCACATTAAGTATTGATTATTTGTTGTAGATGCTTGCTTAATTTGGTTATTGTTTTATTGTAACTCCTTTAGAAAGGGAGAACTAAAGGTGACCTCAAAGGCCAGTTTTTATTCTGCTTCTCAATGTTGTGAACACCTGTCAGGGCCAGAAATGAGCTGAGTGGACTGATAAAAATAGTAAGTCCAGATGTAGAAAAGCATAGGAGTGTCACAAATTCTGAGTCAGCAAGTATGCTGTGTTGGTACAGACACTGAAGTGCCTCTTTACTATTTTATAAAGAGACTTAAAAGAGACTTCAAAGTTTATTAGCCAGGCTCTCAGCAGCAGAATTGAGTTTTGTTCTGAAATATTGTCAATACAGGATAAGCATGAATTACAGACTGTCTTGGTGAATTTGTATTGCTGTGACCATGGAATCTAATATATGCAATAACACTCGCACAAATCCCCAAACAGATACAATGAAAGGTAGAAATTTAGTAATGTTTTATATTTGATGCCTTCCTCTTTTTATATCTGTTGTGATAAGATCGATTTTGTTCTTTCTTGTGTAGGTTCTTCCACCACCAGCTGGTTACGTACCCATTCGCACTCCAGCTCGCAAGCTCACAGCAACTCCCACACCTTTGGGGGGGATGACGGGATTCCACATGCAGACCGAAGACCGGACTATGAAGAGCGTTAATGACCAGCCATCTGGCAATCTTCCATTCCTAAAACCAGATGATATCCAATACTTTGATAAACTACTGGTAAGTGAGATTTCACTCATGCTGATTAAAGTTTCCTGAAGTTTTTCTTTTGAATATGTAGTCATGCCTGTTTGTTTGTCTGGAATTATTTCTAGGTTGATGTGGATGAATCAACTCTGAGTCCTGAAGAACAGAAGGAGAGAAAAATAATGAAATTACTTCTGAAAATAAAGAATGGCACACCTCCCATGAGAAAGGTAAGATGAATTGTCAGATGCATTTATGTAATTTCATTTTTCAAAAATATACATTTGTTTTCATGTTTAGTTTCAGTTGTCCGTGAAAAACTCTTTAAGATAATCTACTGAACTTTGATATCTGTTTAGCGCTCTCTTCCTATTCGGTGGCTTTTTGTTTGTCATTCTATGTAATTTAATATTGCTGCTCTTTGTACAGTAATGTAAGTCACTCAATAGTATATGGCTTTCATTTATTTTATGATTACAAGAAACTAGATTTATAGTGTGTTTTGGTTACAAGGCTTCGTAACTTTCTGGATTTTGCTGCTTACTCTCAAATTAGCAGTGTAGCTCTTATTTAAGTTTCAGCCTTACACATTATGCAATACGTTAGCAATCTTTTCTGCACAGTTTTGCTCTGAATTGACTGTAGCTCCAAGCTGCCTAGCTGCAAGTAAGGGCTGTGGAAGCTACTTTTCAGATGGAGCCATACCTAATACAGGACCAGGAGCATCCTTTTCTTGAGAATTTAACACCTGGGAGCTAACATCAGGGTGTTTCTCTTCACACATTCCTTTTTAGACAGGTCAGCATGAAATTATTTGAAGTAGAGCTTTGCAGTGGTAGGAGCAAGTATTTTGAAGCCTGTGGTTACAGTGAATTACATTTTAACTTGGTTAATATTTGCCTGTTTTGTAGATGTTCGGTGTTTCCTTAGTTTAACTGAGGCTGTTTGTTTTTTTTAAGGCTGCATTGCGACAAATTACTGATAAAGCTCGAGAATTTGGAGCAGGGCCGTTATTTAATCAGATTCTGCCTCTGCTGATGTCACCAACGCTTGAAGATCAGGAGCGTCACTTACTTGTCAAAGTCATCGACAGAATTCTTTACAAACTGGATGACTTGGTCCGACCGTATGTGCACAAGGTCTGTTGCAGTTTACTATTTCATCTTTGATTTGCTTTTTCTGATCATTGCTAGGAGAAGTATATATTTTAACTTCCTGTAGTGTGATTGAAGTGTGGGCCTTATGGTATGTAGCACGATGTAAAAATGAAACATGCATGCTTAGGGGTGGGAAGGGGATCTTTTTTTTTTCCCGTCATCATAGAGCTTTAAGCTTGGGTATATGTAATCATCTCTGCTCCTTGGTGCTGGAGTAAGGTTATGGTCGGACTTGATGATTATTAGGGGTTTCTTCCAACCAAAATGATTCTATAGAATCTAGTAGAGCCAGGAATACTACTAACAGTATTAATGGAAGGAAATATTAATTTGTTCATCTCTTTCAGATCCTTGTCGTCATTGAACCACTGCTGATTGATGAAGACTACTACGCTAGAGTGGAAGGCAGAGAAATTATTTCAAACTTGGCTAAGGTAAAGTTCCATCCTTCATTAAGGCACAGAGTTAGCTTACACGTAGCTAACTCCTGTTGATAGGTATGGCAGAAGATTTATGAATGGCACAGTTAATTCCAGTTGGTATGTTTTGCATGTTTTTCCTTCAGGCTGCTGGTTTGGCAACAATGATCTCCACAATGCGACCTGATATTGATAATATGGATGAATATGTCCGAAATACAACAGCTCGAGCCTTTGCTGTCGTTGCCTCTGCCTTGGGCATCCCTTCTCTGTTGCCCTTCTTGAAAGCTGTCTGCAAAAGCAAAAAATCCTGGCAGGCCAGGCATACTGGCATCAAGATTGTACAGCAAATTGCTATTCTTATGGGTTGTGCTATCTTGCCTCATCTCAGGAGCTTGGTTGAAATCATTGAACATGGTAAGTTCTGCTTTACCAGGCAAAAACTATTTTATTCGCTTTATATTTGGAAAATTTTGCATACCCCAGTGAGGCACAGTGGTAATAAGGTCCTTGTTTTTCTTGGTGTCAGAAAACCACACAAGACTTTTGCCAAACTGTGAAAGAGGAATAGCAGTTCATTTCTCCTGAAAATAAGTTAATCTCTTTTATACTGGCCCTATATTTTTGCTATTTTGAACTTGAATCACAAACGTGGTACTAAACGTTACGCTCTTGCAGGTCTGGTGGATGAGCAGCAGAAAGTTCGCACCATCAGCGCTTTGGCTATTGCTGCTTTGGCTGAGGCAGCTACTCCCTATGGCATTGAGTCATTTGATTCTGTTCTGAAGCCTTTATGGAAGGGTATACGTCAACACAGAGGAAAGGTATATCTAAAATACTTTCTTTAGTTTGAACCGAAATGGATGTGTACCTTCTGTAACTCACGAGAGACTTATTTCTGCGTTTCACTAGGGTTTGGCGGCCTTTTTGAAGGCTATTGGTTACCTGATTCCACTCATGGATGCTGAGTATGCGAACTACTATACCAGAGAAGTCATGCTCATCCTTATCAGAGAGTTCCAGTCTCCTGATGAAGAGATGAAAAAAATTGTGTTGAAGGTGTGTCACAATGATTGTTTAACATTAATATTGAATATATATGTTTTTCCTTTTCTTAAACAAACAAAAAACCCCCACAACTGAAACCTTACACAAAATTAAAATTGTTGGATTTTTTCTTTCCTGTCAGGTGGTAAAGCAGTGTTGTGGTACGGATGGTGTTGAATCAAACTACATTAAAACAGAAATCTTGCCACCTTTTTTCAAACATTTCTGGCAGCACAGAATGGCACTGGACAGAAGAAATTACAGACAGGTATTTTGGTTTCTTTGGTTGGAAGATTATTTACAGGAGAACAAAATTCACATTAGAATGTTCATTCAGGCTAGATGCTTAATTTTGTCTGTGTCCTGAAACTGAATTTTGTATGGACTAGTGATTTAGAAGTTGCATAGCCAGAAGATTCATGAGTTCTTGGGAGGCTAATGGGCATTTTACATCTGTGAATGAGCCTACATCAGTTGTAAGTTGGGGTACTTCACCCCATTTGTGGTGTTTAAAACATTGCATGATTTCTAAAGGTAAAAACAGTTGTTCGTAGCGCACTTCACATGTGTGGTGCTGTTTCTTCTCTTCAGGCTAGGGAAATTTATATTCAAGATGTAGAAAGTAGATTTTAACGAAGTTTTGCTCACTTTTGTGTATTTCAGTTGGTTGATACAACTGTTGAGCTGGCAAATAAAGTTGGAGCAGCAGAAATTATTTCTAGAATTGTGGATGATCTGAAAGATGAGGCTGAACAGTACAGAAAAATGGTCATGGAAACAATTGAGAAGATAATGGGAAATCTGGGAGCTGCCGACATTGATCATAAACTGGAAGAACAGCTTATAGATGGCATCTTGTACGCCTTTCAGGAACAGACCACAGAGGTATGGCCAAGGGTGTTTAGGATTTGTTTGCTCTAATTGTAAGGTAGCTCCCTGTTAGGCACACAGAAATGGATGCTTCTAATCATTTTTAGATGTCAGTGCTCGAATTGGTGAAATGTAGAAGCTAGCTCTGGAATGTTAGTATATTAATAGCATTTTTAGATGATGTAAAGTTTAATGAAAATGTTACATTGCTTTTGGTCTGACTTTCTTTTGTTTTTACACCCAGGACTCTGTGATGCTGAATGGGTTTGGCACAGTGGTCAATGCTCTAGGCAAAAGAGTGAAACCCTACTTGCCACAAATCTGTGGTACAGTTCTGTGGCGTTTGAACAACAAATCGGCCAAAGTTAGGCAGCAGGCTGCTGACCTGATCTCTCGTACTGCAGTTGTCATGAAGACTTGCCAAGAGGTATTGTATCCGCTTCTACCCAATCTGCTGTAGTATGTCATAGTAACGAGAGGGAAGAGAAATTTAACTTCCGAATCTTTTTACTTGGTTGCAGGAAAAACTGATGGGACACTTGGGTGTTGTGTTGTATGAGTACCTGGGTGAAGAATACCCCGAAGTACTCGGCAGCATACTCGGAGCACTTAAGGCTATTGTGAACGTTATAGGTATGTTTGTGTATTGACTGCATGCCCGTTCAAGAGTGAAATTTAAAAGGCATTATAAAACTAAATATGCCTCTTTGAACTCACTAGGTATGCACAAGATGACACCACCAATCAAAGATCTGCTGCCACGGCTTACGCCTATTTTGAAGAACAGACATGAGAAAGTCCAGGAAAACTGTATTGATCTTGTTGGGCGCATTGCAGACAGGTAAGCTGAGCGGTGATCACATATTTGACCCTCTGTGTGGGTAATTATTGTAGCAAAAGCTAAAGTCGAGTATCGGGTTTGGCGTCTGGATATTTATTGTCGTATCTCTTGACATTTCTTAAGTTGTGTATAAAGCTTAAAATGAGATATCTAGCAGATGGTCTGAATGTATTGTAATTATGTTATTTTGAAAACACTTTGTAAAAAGTATGTTGTCCATTTATGCAAATTTAGAATGCACACAATAGAATAAGTTTCGAGTAAACTGTTAACCAGTGAAAGTCTAATGTGAACAAATATCTAATTAAGGAAATTACTTAAGCATTCTCCCTCTGATAGCAAATGAATAGGTGCTGCAGTTTCTGTGGTTTTATTTAAAAACTTTAACATCACTGAAGAGGTAACTCTCTTTTCTTTCAGAGGTGCAGAATATGTTTCTGCAAGAGAATGGATGAGGATCTGCTTTGAACTGCTGGAATTATTAAAAGCTCACAAGAAAGCTATCCGAAGAGCCACAGTGAACACTTTTGGTTATATTGCGAAAGCTATTGGGTAAGTTGGTCTAATACTTACCCACTTCTACACACATAGTGATAATTGTGAGTGTTCTGGTGAGAAATATTAAAACTTTTCTACATTTAGCATGTTAAATGTGTAGACTTGATTTTACTCATTTTGTAGAACACAGTCACCTATTCTTCATTAAAATAGGGTGCTGTGCTTTTGAACTGTGTAGATGTTAGAGTATAATTTGGTGTAAGAGCTGTTTGTCTCATGAATTTATGATACTGTGATATGCATTCAGACACTCTGTATTCTTCATAAACTCTTCTTGAAATAATCTACTCTTATTTTTCCCCAAATCAATACTTCTATGGATTTACAAAGGTGATAATTCAAGTCAGTAATTTGTAGAATGAAGCACAATTCCCATCTTTATGCATGTTCTTAAATAAGTGTCCATTTTCTGACTTAATGCAAACACAGCAAGCAACCATGGCATGTCATAATTGTGCTTATCTATACAGGACGTTGCCCATCTCTGTCAATGTGTGTGGTTTTATACAAGTTTGTAATTACCTGTGGGATCAGAGTAATAGTGGGGAGGCTATTCCTGTCCTCCAGAGTTCACAAGAAGGAAAACAGAAGGCAGGAAAAAACCTACATCTAGAGAAAATAAAAAATATTGGCTATGAAAAATCATGTAGTTGCTTAAACTGTTTTACAGTTTTGTGGTTTCTGCTGTTTCCCAGTTATCTAATTTTTTTTTAAGGGCTAGGCCACTTGCTGCCTGAAACTCAACTGACTTTAACCAAATCCTCACTGAATCTGTTGACACGCGTGTTATCTCTTCCAGACCTCACGATGTGTTGGCTACACTGCTAAATAACTTGAAAGTACAGGAAAGGCAGAACAGAGTATGTACTACAGTAGCGATTGCTATTGTAGCTGAAACGTGCTCACCTTTCACAGTGCTGCCCGCACTCATGAACGAATACAGAGTTCCGGAGCTGAATGTCCAGAATGGGGTGTTAAAATCTCTTTCTTTCCTGTTTGAATACATTGGAGAGATGGGAAAAGATTATATTTACGCTGTTACGCCATTGCTTGAAGATGCTTTAATGGACAGGTGAGTGCACTTCTTTCTACCCATGGTACAGTTAGCCACAGTCATATTTTAAGTATGTAGCTGGGTCTTAACAGTAGCAAATACGCATGTTGTCCTCGTTTGCTAAAAATGTTAAGTGATCAGCATAATTTTCAAGCCACTGTCTGCAAATAATTCAGATTATATAGTCCTATTTTACTAATACTTTTGAGGATTGAAATGATAGAAGCATCTTAAGTGAGTCAAGAATACTTCAAACAGCTTTTGATAACTTCTATTGTTAATATTTTTGCTGTGGAATTAGAGGGCAGTAATTTGTCAGAAAACTCTCTCTTTTTAAATGTACTGATTTCCATTACTCTGCCTATTGTTGTCAGTAAATTTGGGTTAGAAGTGTATACTAGTACTTTCAACAGTGTTACTGAAAAGAAACACTATGCTTATCCAAACACATTGCTTCTAAATATACTTTTCTGAACACTGTTCTCTTTGCAGGGATCTTGTGCACAGACAAACAGCCAGTGCCGTGGTGCAACACATGTCTCTTGGTGTTTATGGATTCGGCTGTGAAGATTCTCTTAATCATTTGTTAAATTACGTCTGGCCTAATGTGTTTGAAACCTCTCCTCATGTCATCCAGGCGGTGATGGGGGCTCTGGAGGGTCTCAGAGTCGCCATCGGGCCCTGCCGAATGTTGCAGTATTGTTTACAGGTACGTCTCTGTGTCTTCCACAATAGCAGACACAAATTATCAAATAGAATGTCTTTCCAGGAGACAAAAAAGTCCATCGAAAATGGTTTTTAGCAAAGGAAAAGAGTCTGGCTTTTGTCTCTTTAAAGTGTTCTTTAAACATGGCATTCTGTACCAGGGACTTCAGTAATTGAAGTACGCAACAAACAGATATTTGGGTATTGTGAGATAGCTGAATACATTGAGGAACTTGCAGAGAAATAGTAGATAACTTAGAATAGAAATTGGCTATAATGGCCTGGCGCTCTGACTTGTAAAATGTAAGTATCTCACAAATCTTGAAGTATCTCACAAATTAATGACTGGGGAGTAAATTAATAGCGCAAGGGGTTACCAGAACAAGTAACAAGTGAGATAAATAAACGAGAGGATAGACAATACTAAATCGTTATTTGTCATTAGCCAAGAAAAACGGGAAGATATTTAAAACTGTAAGAGTGCAGCACTAGAAAACAGCGCTTTGATCAGAGTCTACACAGTTACATCAACACCAGGCACTTCAGCGTCTGTAGACGTGTATGTGGCAGGAAAATCTGAAAGCGCCTTTTCTGTATGATTACACATAGCAGGTCTTGCGTAGAATATAGAATCTAAACTCTTGTAACAGGGGGAAGCAAGGATGAACGTGGAGATGTGACAGCATTTCATTAATTATTTGCAGATATGGAATTTTCCTGTGTGATTTTTTTAATATTTTTTTTTAACGTGTGGGGGCCTCAGCGTAAAGGTACTGACATCAGTAGGAAGGTGAAGGAGGTCTCTTGCACAGTGTATTTTTTGCAAATACTACTAGTATATTGTTATTTAGAACTGCTTTTTCTAGAGCTTTCTGCTTTTTTTTTTAAGGTTTAGTGACAGCTTATCTCATGTTTTCATATGTAGCTCTCTGTACAAATCACGGTTAGCAGAGCCAAAGATCAGACTTGATTCCAGCCAAATATCCTGCATCAGGTTTTAGTTTTTATTTTAAAAGAAGAAATCAAGGCTAGGAATACATCCAGTGGAATTTCTCCCTGCAGAAAAAATAAGAAGAAAACCTGCCTTCAAATAATAGCTAGTTTAGATAGTTGCAAAAATTGGGAATGATGTATTTAGCGTACATTCTTTCTTGTAAGTAGTGTTAGTTACTGTAATCGCTTTTTTAAATGCTTACTGTGCAAAACTTGATTAAATTCAGTAACTTAGATAACAGACAACTAGACCTTAAGTTTTAATAAATTCTGTTCCATTGTTTTTTCTAGGGTTTGTTTCACCCTGCCAGGAAAGTCAGGGATGTTTATTGGAAGATCTATAATTCCATCTACATCGGATCACAGGATGCTCTGATATCACATTATCCAAGGATCTATAACGATGAAAAGAACACCTATATTCGTTATGAACTTGATTACATCTTATAATCTTCTTGTTCAGTTGTTTGTGTTTAATGCACAGTTGTTATTCAATTAAATGCTTCAGATTCGACGATGTAAAATTTTAAAATATTGGCGATCAGTATAGAGCTGGTCAGAGGCAGAGCTAGGAATCCAGTAGCATGATTTTTTAAATATGTCCTTGTTTTTTGATGTTAAACAGTTAAAGCCAGTAGTGACCAAGAAAACAGTGATTACAGTGTACTGGAGGGATTTTGTTTCGGATTCATCTTTATGAAGATTTAGATTTCATTCCTTGTGTTTAAAGGGGAAGTTTATTTGAGAAATAAACATTTGTGTATAAAAACTAATGGGTGTGTGGTTTTTGGACAGAGGGGCTAGTAAAACAAGTCCCTTTGGATTAAGTATTTGTTCATGTAATAAATAGCTGGCATAAAACATTTTAACCCTTTTTGTCATCCTCTAGCTTTTGAATAAATAAGAAAAACATCCAAACTGTAGTTAATGTGTGTATCTTTGTCATGCAATAATGTAGCTGTAATCCAGCTGGTGGTCGTAGCAGTGGCAGTTTATTTTCATGGAAAAAATAGTGTTTAGTTGCTTCTTGCTGTTATTGGTTCATCCTCAGCGTCCTGGTTGTGGGGATGGATTAGCTTGTTAAATTTTCAGGAGTTAAGCAGTTTATTGTAAATTTTCGGTGTAGAATCAGTTGTGCAAGTTATGCGTATTAATCACATTTAGCATGTATGGCTGTATATAAACCAAAGTATTTATAGACTGCCATAACTCATATAAAGAGCCAGGAAATAATGTCCCAAGCACCCGAGCTGAGGCAATTTCTAAGCTTGCGTGTGACATAGGAAATGCTTCAGCTCAAGATAAGAAAAGCATTTCATTTCCTTATTTGCTTTTTTCCTTCTGTGCATGTACTAAAGTGAAAAAGGTCTTGATATCTGAGAGTAAAGCACATAGGTTAAATCATCCTGGTAGTATCGTACGTTATCGCGTGTTCACAAGATAATACGCAGGAGTAGTTGGCTGTTGGGCCTGTTGTTCTCAGAGTCCTTGATTCCATTTGAATGCTGAAGTTGCCTCTCGCCAAGGCCAGTGCAGTGTTGTTGGCTGGTATCTCTCTTCTGTTCTGCATAAGCGTGCGATTTTTTAGCTGCTCAGCACATAAGAAAAATTCCACCCTGCCTTTCAAGGCCTAAGTTTTTGTTAAGGGCTTGGAGTGGCACAACAGCAACTTGGGACCCTTTTGGTTGTGAAGGGACAAACTTGTTAGGAACTGAAGGAAGTGACTTTTTTCTTCAGCGTGGTTTATTCTAAAATTCTTTAGGTGAAAACAGCTGGAGCATCTTACTCTTTGTTGAGCTCTTCCCTTAGAGAGTAACACATGCGTTCTAGTTTTCTAGTGCTTTCTCATTTAATGATACTGTTTGATTTACAGCTGGCCTGCCACCTTCAGTAGTTCTGCAAGACAGGACCAAGCAAGTGCCAATAGAGAGGGTGGAGGGCTGAAAAAAGCAGAGTTTTGAGAGACTGACCAAAAGAGAGCTCTGAAACAGGTAGGAATGGGTGATGGCTTGTGACTTCTAGATGCATCTTAGCAAAATAGTTATTTTATCATCAAGTCAAATTGTAAAAATATTGTACTAAGATGGAGGGGAGCAACTTCAGCTTGTTCTCACTTTTTGTATCTTTCAAGCTCATCACTTTGGTTCTCAAAAGTACTTGCATAAATCTTTTTGAGGAAGATACAAACCATTTCACTTTCCTGAGGGAAGGGGAAAGAGATCTGTTTGAAACAGAATTGTACATAAAATTGTGGTGGTCATTGTTGGGGGTTTTTGCTGACTCGAGTATCTGGTATGAAGTCTGGTTTGAAATGGCGGTATTGAAGCACAATTCTTTAAACGTGCTGTCATCAGTAGGTCTTTTTTACCCTCCTGAGACTTTTGTGCATCTGTGGAACTCTTACCTAAAAGGGCCATCTCCAGCTCACACACTCTGACTTTCTAGGAGCCTACAGCACCTGTTAAAGAATTTTATGTCCTTCAGCAACCATACCAAGTTTTATTTTAACATTAAGGGGGCAATATCTAGGAACACTGACTTACATTTTTCTTCTGCCCAAGGGCAAAAGGTTGTGGGGATGTTACTATCTAGATACAGACTAGTGTGGCATCTGTCCGTCTGTAGACAAACATATTTCTTTTCCAGTAGATATCAACATGGGTAATGAATGGAAAAGTTTGATGCTGGTGCTCACCTGCAGACTTCTGATTTTGGACAACAGAGGGCAAAATGTTAAAACTAATTGAAATATTGGGCCACTGCTATTTAAATTCTGTTGAGGAATAATTAATTGTGCCATTAGTATAGAAAAAACAGACTAGGCTAAGTGAATAAAAGATGTACTGGTTTGCAGCTTGTGTATAAAATGGGAGATGTGCCATGGCTCGGCAACTGGGAAGTTTACCTTGCTACAGAATTACTGCATGGTGTAAAAGCATAAAATCTGAATGTCCAGAAAGTGTCTCATCTTCCTTGTTTAGGTGTCTATAAAGGGAACAAAGTGTTCCTTCCCAGCCTCCCCCCGCACCGCCCCTTCTGGCTTTACATACAGCTCCTAAGTTTATCAGTGAATTGCAAAAGAAACTGTGGACAGAGACCTCACTGACAGCCCCAATTCTTCTGAACAGGCTCATCGAGTAGTGGAATGAGGTGGAGGGACCCATAGGAAAAAAAGGTATGTGATTTTTCTATTTTTTTTCTCTTAATTACAATGCAAGGGGCAGTGAATTAAGAGAACGTAAGCCATCCTGCGGGAAGCAATGCTGCCTTGTGCTTTTCCTAGTTTAGAACATTTGATTTTCCAACTTCATGTGGTTCTTGATTGTAACTGCTTTTTTTTTGTTTATCCTTTTTAATGGCAAAAGGGATGCGACAATTGTATATACTGACATTTTCTTACCATCTAAACTTCTCCATCAAAGCATGTCCCTTTACAGCCTGAGCCTATGGGGCTAAAATTAGTAAAATTCTTCAATAACCCTGAAATCTACCTTTTTCCAGAGATCCTAAGATTGTTCAAGGAGTGGCATTTTTTCCACAAGAACAGAAGTTTGATGCCCAGCATAAGCTTTTGGGTTTCTTTGGCGAAATTTCAAAGAGTTACGCAGCAAAGTATGGATGTGATGATTTTCAGGTAAAATTGGATGTAAGACTCCTTGAAAATGAGCGAACCAGACTTCCAACATTTTGTTCTTAGCGATGAAGGAGTTCTGCTCTCTGAAAAATGCTTCATTATGAAGTAGCTTCTAACATGTTAAGAAAGGTTGGAGCTTAGTATGGTTGTAAGAATGATCTTAACAATAAATACTAGGAAACCTTAATGTTTTCTATCACTGGAATACATTCTGTTCATTAGCTTTGCTGACAAACAAAAGTGTTTTCCTTACCGGTTTTACATCCAGGGGACTCCCAGACATTACACAGTACAAGTTTTTTTCTGTGTTGCTTTTCACAAGTTCGTCTTTTCAGGCCACTTCCTTAAATCTTTTGGTATAACGACTCTTGTGAAATTAAATGTCAGGCGGTGTTGCTTCACACTGATTATTCCCCTGCACATTTTTCTCCAAGCTAAGCAACGTACTTTTTCCCTCGAAGCTGCTGTAATGAATACCCTCATTACTAATAGACTGGGGTGGGATGGGAAACAGCTTTCAAATTTGTGGTTCTTCACTAAATGTGGGAAGTGTCGATGTGTGAGTGAAGTGCCTGTTATTTAATGTACATCTGTGAACCAACTGCAGAATCTCGCTTTTTGCTGGTTGATTAAAAAGGAAAAAAAATGCTCTCCAAGTTACACGTAAGTCGTTTTATTTGCAAGCAAAACAGCAACAAATGTTTTAATGAATTTGCTGAATGGACTTGATCTGCTTATCCCAAGGCTGTACCTCATGGATCTCAAGGCAGTTGCAGTGATCATAATTAGAGTTTTGGGTTTGCTGAGAGCTTGCTTTCTTGATGAAGAGAGATTGGTTTGTTCATTTGCTTGTCTTTAAGATCTTCTCCAGGGTCTACGTCCACTGGTTTATTCACTCTGAATCTCCTGTTCCTTTCACGAGTAGGAGACAGTTTCACCACCTTCGTATCTAAGTGTTCCTTTCCATTGATACAGAAAAATTGCTTTGCTTTATTCTCAATCATCTTCTGCATGGAGCTGGCTAATAAACCACTTCAGTGAGCTGTACGAGTAGTTTTCCCCCTTCGCCCCATCCCTAACAACTTGCATTTCTCACTGCTCTGATGCCCTGTACCAGGTTTTTGTGTTAAAACCAAATATGCCCCGAGCCTTTGACCAGACCAACTCTGCGTCGTTCCTGCCTTGTGATTGAGACCAGATGTGATGGCTGTTAACCACTGTGGGGTGACAAGGGGCTGAGGAGACTCGTTTTCAGCATTTTCTTAGGTAACCTCAGAAATAGTGACCTTCAATCCCTTCCTGTCATCCAGAACAGTAGAACAGAGCTGTGTTCAAATACAGGGATTTTCCACTGAAAGCCAGACGTGTTTGTGTCTGTCAAACTCTCGAGGGATCTGTGGATCTTGGGCCCAGCTGATAAAAGGAATAGAACTGGCCATTTATTATTTTAGCTAATAAAAGAGGATATTGTATATTAGCTTTTTCACATTCCAAGGCACTAGCAACAGAATGAGGGTTAGCGGTGTCTGATATTCACAATTAAAGAATGGAGCCTTTGTTTTTAGCACAGTGTGCAGCTGAGACAGAAGGGAATAGGCCAGGAAATGAAAACCAGGTGGCTTGGGTTTGAGTTTTCAAGACCAAAGAAATGACCTTCAAAAAGGGCTATTTCCCCCTTTAATAAAAATAAGTTAAATATGTACGAAATCATTTAATTATTCTCTACATTGGTTTGCAGATATTTCTGTGTGTGTATCTTGTATTTCCAGAGAACAAACATGATGAACAGATTTATCTTAAAAACCCTGCTGTGATACGGCTGAAGATTTATGTAGTACTGGGTTCTTAGTTAATTGTGACAAGAATGGAAGGTATATAATATCCAAGGAGAGCAGGCAGAAATTGGACTCACTGCGATATACCTTAGACACTCAGCTGCATACAAATATTATAATTAATATTGCAGTAATTATACTATCAGCGACATACTACTGGTCTTGTGTCAGTACCTTAGAAAAACCCAACCAAGCTGATATGTAAAATTAAATATATGCAAAATCAAGGGCATGATTGGATTGTTTCTTGTTTCTTCCTGTTTATTATGATATTTATTGTAATGTATAACCATGGTAGCTTAAAATGCCAAGTTATCATTTAACACAGTTACCATTTCTTCAGGTGCAGCTTTCATTTAATGCTTAGGAAACTGCAGACAACCCACTTTACAGATCAGCTTGCTTTTTGTGAAAACGGTGAAGGTGATTTCATAGTGACAAGCTTTGCAGGGTCATTTTATTACCGGCTCAGCAGAACCATTGCCTTGGGGCGCCACAGAACTCTGCATTGCAGCTGTTGTCCCCAGCTGTGGCATTGGCTCCGAGATTTGCACAGGTGACACTGGGGAAGTGTGATGGACCATGGGCGTAAAGCTTATTTCCGATAACAGTTTTTCTTGTTTGTGCTTCTGTGCTTCAGGATGTTTGACGTTTTCTGCCACCTGCACACAGCGTGCGATGGCCGAGGACAGCGGCCGACCGAGAGTCACACCAGAAGCTCGACCTACCTTTTCCAAAGCTGACTCTGACATTCTACTGAAGAAGCAAATGGGCTTCTGGGCTTCCTAACTTCAACAAACAAGTCCATCTTCGTCCCAAATGCTTCCCTGCTAGTCGGCACCACCCTGCGGTTCTCTGGTTTTGTTCCTTGTGTGTAAGATCTTAGTGGAACGTTCCTGCGGAGTTGACAGGAACAAAGATGTTTAATTACCAAGTGCTGTCATATGCACGTCGCTTGCTCACGACTTGTAGGAAGTTCCAATTAGTAATTGCATTAGCCTTCACACGGCCGGTATATTAAGATCCTTCTCTGAGTCACAGTCTGAAGATGGGAGAATAACTTTCCAGTATTAATATGCATTTACTTGCCCACGTGCAAATAAAAAAATGCATGTATGCTGAGTTGCAGGTTGCTTTTTTCTCTTCTGGACAGTTATAGCTTCTTTCTAAACTACTTGGTGTTGAGGTAGCGCTTGGGTGTTTCAGTCATTGGAGACAGGCCTGCAGTACAAACTTTTAGGAGTCATTACGTTTTCATCTGCTGTTTATTCTCTTGATGTTAGAAATGCCAATCTGCTGTTGGTGGCAGCTTGTCAGCTCCCAGCTCTGCATCCTTCGTGCTGATGGAATGCCCGGTACCGCAGTCGTCCGTCCTTCAAAAGTCTTATTTTTCGTGGCGTGTAAGGTATGCAGTGATTTCAAAAAACAAAACAAACAGACAATCCAGCCACCACATCTGCATTTTAGCTTGAAACACTAGTTGCTTGGGTTGCACCCATTATGATTGGGTTATTTTTAATCGCTTTCCGAGCAAGGCTTATCAAACTTCCCCCGTGTCGGAGAAGAGCCCTGCAGGCAGGGGCTGTGCCGCAGGGACACCCCTGGGATACAGATGCTGCCATTTGCGACATGTTTTGAGATTTCCTGTGCGGTTCAACTATCAAAGAGCTTCCTGACGTGTCTGGTCAAGGTTTTACCTCTGTTCTTGCTTCCTTTGGATTTCTTGGGGCCTCCTCAATACCTACCCCTAGAGTTGTGCTGTGGATTGTAATCCTTCTCCCAAAGGGATTAACATGCATCTGACTGTAACGTTTCTGTTACAGGTGCTTGCAAATCATCTCTCTGTAAACACATGCGGTGCTTTTATTTATTGTCCCCTATTTCAGGAATATGTGCTCTTTCTGTTGACAAAAGCTGTTACCCTCGGCCACGCTCAGTTCGACTTTTAACACCCCAATTGATGAGCAATTATTTTTACCTTTTTATTTCAAACATGTTCCATCTGTTCAGTTTTTATATGGTTTTACTCATAGGTTTTTCTTCTTTAACTGGATCATTTTCTTGTTAAATCACATCAATTTTTTAGGACTTAAAACCAGAACAAAACTCCAGGTATCCTAATCAAGCTGGTAATTCTGGACTTGGCCTAAAGTACCCGCTACCGCTATGTTTAGCTCAAGTGCTTTCTTGTTTACCCCAGAATATATTTTCTGAGGATGGAGAGTTAAGGTCTGGCTCCTCGGTCCCAGTGTTACGTAGAATAAGGGTCTCAATAAGTAAACAGCTTTGTTCTTTTGATTTAGAGTTAAATGTGGAACTGTCTAGTGCACCTTGTGTGTTGTCTTGTCAAAAATTTGATTTACACACTTGAAATGGGACAAGCGAGGGTGTAATGAAGAACCAGTGCGTAGCGATTGAAGCATCGTGGTGGATACTGGGACTCCTGCTCCGCCGTAGGGTTTGCTCGGTGACTCCATAGCTAAACTGTTCTGGAAAACACAAATTGTGACGCTTAGTTCTGAACTATCAGTCTATGGAAACCCAACTGAGGCGAGTCAGAGGGATCTTGTAATAAATCAGAGGACAATTGTTACCTGCTTCCAAGGGGCCTTGTCAGAATAGAAGAGGCACTGGCTAAAGCACTGTTCCCAGGAAGAGAACAGGATGAAAATATATTTGGCATGCAAATTACTGGTTTTACCTGCTATTCTCTTGCGCTTTATTTTTGTGTACATTGCGTATAGTTACTTTGTAAAGTTTTCTGTTTCATTTTAACTATATTCCTGAAAAATGAGACTTGTAACCCTAGTTTCTGCAAGAATGTATCCATAGGAAGAAGGCGTTTATACTGGGGAAACCATGAGCTGAGTGCCACCTTTAGGGCCTGCAGGAGTGAGTGCCAGGGCCTGAGCTCTGGGGAGATTTAGGTCTGCAAGCCACCACTGAGCTGTAAATCCACCCAAAATACGGGGGGTGTTGTTGAGGCCACGCAGCACTTGCCACCCCCTTCTCCTCCTTCTGCCAATGATATCCGAGTGGATTGAGCTGGTTTATTCTCATATTCAAGCAGTCTAAGAAACAGGCTGTCCTGTTTAGGACTTAAAACCAGAACAAAACTCCAGGTATCCTAATCAAGCTGGTAATGCTGGACTTTGCCTAACGTCTCGACTTTGCCTTCCCTTCCCTTCCCTTCCCCTCCCTTCCCTTCCCTTCCCTTCCCCTCCCTTCCCTTCCCTTCCCTTCCCCTCCCTTCCCTTCCCTTCCCTTCCTGTCGTTGCTGCCATCAGAATGCTGCTTAGCATTTCTTGTTTCCATACCAGCTCGAGCGAGTTGCTGGAGCGAACCTGGGCCGTCTGTCCTGCTACTGGAAAGGAGGAGTCCGGCCGGCCGGCACCGACCTTAACCCGTGAGCAAATCAGCAGTGGGATGTGGGCTTAGTGAGGAAGCCTCACGCTGAACCGCAGGCCATCACGGTTCGAACCAGTCTGCCCTACTTGGCGTACTGGTTGGAGATGTCGCCGTTTAGCAGATAGCGTTCTAATAATACACGCGTAGCTTTTCCTGCCTCTCTGACCGCGTCCTCCTCCTCCTCCCACGTAAGTGGGTTTGGATCCATAACGTACTTTTTGCAGGAAACTGTCGTTTTCCAAAGTCGGCGCGGAAAGTCACAGAATCGCTGGAATACTGTGGCGAGACTTGTTGCTTCCTGCGCTGAAGGAACCGCAGAACCTGCCAGGAAGTTCTGCGTGATAGGGGTGTGATTTGCTACGCGTTATTTATTGTGAGTACTCGTTACTTCTGCTGGGCCTGGACAGCAGCGTTAAGATGTTAACGCATTAGTAAATCATTAGTGCTAGCATACAGGCACAAGGTTGTTTTTCACGTGAAGTAAGCAATCAAAGAAGTTATATCCTGATACTTGGGCGCAGTTTTGTTTTGAAAGATAAAGGAATGAGCTCTCGCCTTACCGTTCCCCAGAGATGTAGGTTGGACATTTCTGGACCCCAACATTTACCTCTCGTACCTCAGCAGTGGCTGCTCCATGCTGCTGTTTTTCTACCAGCAAGGTGTTTTTAAATTCTCGCTGTGTTCTGGGATTTAGGGAGCTAGAAGGGAGTAAGGCAGCTGTACTATAAGCTTGGAAGTTCGTTTCTGACCTGCTTTCTTCTTGTGGCTGTATCTGTGATTGTCTGAAGATGTTAATAGCGACATTATCTGGAGCAGAGCCATTGGCTGAATCTTCTGATCTTGCAAGAGGCATCTGCACTTGCACAGAATCTTACAAATGTTCTTGAGGCATCGCACAAGTGCAGGACCCATCTGCATGGGCTGAATCCATAGATTTTTATCTTGGGACCAGGCAGGTGTGCTGAGCGTTATTTATTCTGTCCTTTGCTGAGTCAAAATACTGTGCAAAACGCATGTTTAAGAATGAACAACGCCGAAAGAACTTTAGCTGTTGCGTTCTGCACACATAAAGGATACTTCACTTTTTTTTTTTAGAGAACGTATAGCAGATATTCATGTTGTATGAGCTCTACAAGGCTTGTCCAGCGAAAGAGAAAGTCATTTAAAAGGAGTTGAATAGACTGCAACAGAGTTACTCAATCTTGGAGTCATGACTTCCCTCTCTGATACATTGTTCCAATAAATAGAGCGCGGCTCCTCCTTTCCTAAGAGGGAAAGTAGGGTTTTAATCTGTTTAATCTGATCTTTTAAATTTGTTTATTGAAGACTCTGTGGTAAACGTGCAGGATGAACTGGTGTTGCCTTTGTGTTTGTAAGGCAGAGCAGGGTCGTGTGCTGTCCAGAAATCCAGTACGAATAAAACCGGGCAGCCACGGGATCTTTCTGTTCATGGCACTTTCTGCCTCTCTACCCTGTTTCTCTCCAGTCACTACAAAGCTTTAAGAGATACTCCTGATGTAAAGAAAAAGATCTTTCCCTCCCAGGAGCACAATACACCCCTGTCAAAAAAATCAGTTGTTTATTTCGATTAATGTATGTAATTATTAAACACAGAACAACCTCTTGGAGAAGTGGAACTTCCATCAAAATCTTCCAAATTTCTCCTTCCATTACCTTGTTTGGAAATGAAAAGGGGTTGGGGTAGAAAATGCTTTGTTTTCTTTTTCTTTGGAAAAATCCTTATTTGGCATCTGTAAAGCATTTACATTCCCTAGTTCTGGATCAAAGTCCTTTCATGGCTCATGTTACTTATTTCCTTCTTTAACTGAAGCACGGAAAGAAAAATGGATTTTTCCTGCCTCAGGCTTACAGTGTAAACCGTTGTAAAAAGCCAAATCCCAGTTTCCAACAAGGAAGTGGCAAGAATGAAGAATGAAACATCTCAAAATGGATAATCCGACGAACCATATCAGAACAAACGCTGTCAGTAAATGCAACTCTATGGCAGTAATGAAGCATGTGGGGTAAAACCTAGTAAAACTAAACTAGGATAGCTGTGCTGCTGGGTTTCCCTCGTTCCTTGTGTTCCAAAGGTTTGTGCTCTTCAGGGGAGGAACTTTGTCCTCTTCAGCGTGTGTAGTGGCTTGTACAGCTGGCCAAGCGTTGGGGTACAAGCTGCAGTTGGACCGAGCGCTAGAAATGTCAGAAGCAAAACACCGTTTTCTTGTATTGCAGGAGCGACAGGCTGAAATTTGGGGTTGGCAGAGTTATTTTCCGATAGAAGAACAAGAAACTCCTGCGAATCCAGCTATGCCACATGATCTCGTTTTAAATTTGCAGGAGAGTGGAGGTAGTTTTGTTTCTGAATGCAGAACGAAGCGTTTCCAAGCCTGCCCCTCCCATCGATTCTGTGCCCCAAAGAGGCTGGTGTTTCTGCTTATTTTCAGAGCCGTGCTGGCCGTTCCTCTGGCTTTCTGCCTTTCGTAGACACGTGGAGCTGAGCCAAGTCACCCGCTTCAGTTGGCAGATGAGCTTCTAGGCTGTGGCCTGTGACCGCCAATATTGGCGCTTTGCTGTTTCCAAGTATCTTCACAGCAAAAGGGCGTAGAATGCCTGTTTCTGACTTACTTTCTAGGAAGAGTTTGGACATCATGGCCCGTGATGATCCAAGTAGCTTGAGGTAAGCCAGTACCATGCTATATGTGCCTTCTGTTCTTCGGAAAACAAATCATAAATTCCAACCTATGTTTTAATGTGCTCAGATATTTTAGTTGATTTATATCGCAGACCTTCACTCGGCAAGGTTCTAATCTAGCGTTCCCTTTTTGTAAGGGAATATGCATAGCATGTTCTATATAAATATCTAAAAATATATAAAAATATGTAAAAATATATAAAAATATAAAATATATAAAAATATATAAAATATATTAAAATATTATATAAACTATTAATATAAAGCAACATGGACTAGAATCTCTTAGGCTGATTTGTTTCCATTAGCTTGCATCCAGCAGATCTGAACTTAATCCAGACTTCCAGCATTCCTCCAAAAACGATGTTACTGACACCCTCTGTCACCCTGGTCTCCCCACAGACCTCTTGGCCTCGTAACTCCTCCGATGGAAGGGAAAAAAACCTCCCTTTGGATTATGACCATAGGACAGGTAGAGACCAGCGGCACGCTGGATATCCGAAGCCATCAGAAACGGTTAGAGATAACAAATGTATCTTCTGCCATCAGTCCTGTCTCATCCGTGCTCAACAGCGGCAAATAAACGCTGCTAAGGAATACGCCGACTGTATTTACTTCAGCTTTCTTCACGAGGCCGGAGCCAAGCGACCCTCTGTCTGTGAGTGATCAGCCTGCTTAAATGCGGCAGCAGAGCTGATTTTGGAGAGCAAAGCGGAGCTTCTGTGGCGCGGGGAGGAGGGTGGTGGTGCAGACTTCTGGCTGCCTTGAGGTGACCACATCCTGTTGGGCTGCGGAAACATCGGAGCAGCGCAGAGATCTGTTTGTCTGAGGCGCAGGAGCGCTTGTGGGGACCCGGCAGATCGTTTGCAGGCACGTTTGTGATGTGTGCAGGGAGAAATCCGGACCTTGCTCCTGCACTTGTTCTGTTCACCCGCTTCTCACCCATGCTCTGGTTCTCTGTAGCGTTTAAGCACGATGCAAATGGATTTACTGCAATGAGGTTTCTTTCTTTTCCTCTGATGCAGCTCCCAGGTACTGTTTTCCTGCTGCTGCATGGAAAAAACATCCCCGAGTCTGTGATGCTATTTGGAGTAGCAGCTGTCGGACTTTACCTGAGATCTTCCCCCAGTCGTGTCAGGGTGCTGCACCTCGTGAGGTGAGAGAATTTCGGTGTACAAGCAGGAATCCAGGCCCCACAAGACAAGGATGCTCGCCCAGGACCAGACAGAACACTTTGGCACAACAGAGAACTGATAGCGAGCTTTGGTGCCTGCACCAAGGCTCGGATATCACACCAAGTGGAAGAGCCGTGTGGCATTTTAACAAAGGGCAGGTTGTTCCTGATGATGCTTAAATTCTGTTGAAGGCACAGGATTAAATCTAAGCGTGGCTGGGAGTTTTGGTGAGCCCAGGTGGGGAGGAGAATGCTGAGTGCTTTCCCGACACAAAATCTGAACGAGGAAGTGGCTCATGCGTGTACAACTGCTAATAGCAAACGGCGTTCATCCAGTTTCAGATGGAACTGGAAGAACTTTGCTTTTGCTGGGAACAAAAATAACAAAATAGGAGTAGAAAAAAAAAAAAAGAGGCCTGTTATACTGGGCCAGTATTCTACAGAGCCCTATGGCAGTGTGGCCAGGTCAGTAATCTCAGTAAGGGCAACTGCAAAATATTTGGGGCAGTGCTTTTCTTCCTTGCCATTGGTCAGAAGTGCTAAAGTCCAAGGACTCATATTCCTATATTGCTTTTAAAAATGTGTAATGGGAGGTGTTTGTGCCCCACAGAAGTGTTCAATTGAATGCACAGTACCTTCTTACTATCAGACATGGGTCAGTAAGGAGCAAATGCTTCTTGCATTCTACGATGATTCTAAATGCATCAGCCGTCCTCAGAGGGTTTCTTTCCATTTCCGTGTCAGAAACCCAGTGTAACCCTAGGGCTCTTTCCTTTCCAAATACAGCTTTAATCCAAAATGACAATATCCGGCAAGCTCAAGCGTATTCTCATTAAGGCAGTTGCGCACCTCTTTTGATGATACTTTTGAATGTATCGGTATGGAAAGTCAACATAATGCCGCAGGTTTGAAAGTCACAGGTATGACTATTGCCGGAAAAATTAGCTTTGGCTACTAATGTCTTTACCTCTTCTTCCCAAAAAGGACAGTTGAGCATAGTGCATCATTTCACATGAAAACGTGCTATGAAATTACTGTTGTGTACCAGCCAGGGCTAAGAAGTTTTTGAGTAAAATAGCTCAGAAAAGAGAGTAGATTCTGCATGGTAAGTGAGAAGCCTGTAATGCAGTTGGCTGTGCTATTTTGTGAACAGGAGAGGAGGGCATCGTACTTTCAGAGACAGCTTGGACTCCTTGACTCCGACGGTAACGATTGTGGCACTGCGATGGATCTTGGCATTTCACGCAAACGCCACTTCAGATGGATAGTGAAAATATAATTGTAAGGACCCCTTCTAAACTGAGTGCTGCTCTGTGAACACAAATGCAACGCTTGCTATTCTGCATGCCCCAGGGGACCTTCCCAAGGAGCAGGAGGTGGTTGGTCCTCCCAGACACCATCCTGCAGGGGCTGGGAAAGAAGAGCTGGCACAAGACTGTGCTCGTTCAGACCAAAAAGTTCAGCAAAATATTGTAACGCTAGCTCGCATCTAACCCAGCTATTTAGTCCCAAGGAACTGGGCTCCAGCTGTGTTAGCAGATTTCCATTTGGACTGCAAACCATCAGCTTAGCTCCCCTATGAGATATTGTTGGGGCTCCCAAAGAAGGCTCAAGGGTTTATACCGTATTCTTAGATCAGAAAGCGAGAGGAGCACAGAGCAAATCTGGAAATGACTTTTCCCTGCAGAGCGTTCCTGTCAAAGCAGAACTTCTGGATGGAACCAGCGAGACGCAGAAAAGGCCGCACAGAGCTCCCGCTGCCCTGCTCAGCGCCTGGTGTGACACAGAGCAAACCTGCTGACGCAAGCGTGATGCTTCTAGGGATTCTGGCACGGTGAAGATACTAAAAAGAAAAACCGCCTGAGTTCATACATTCCTAACAGGTACTGGATCCTCTCTTGCTGTTTTGTTTTTTTTTTATATGTTCTTTAAAATTTGGATTAATACAATTTTTCTGTTAAGACCTCTTTAAAATAGATGGAGTCAAAATGTGTTGTAGCTTGTACATTGTTTTTAATCCCCATTTATAATGATGCCTCAGAAGCCTGAAACCAACATCTGTTTCCTTCTTGGATTGGTTTTCTTCTATAGAAGATTCTTCCTTTTTTTTTTTTAACTGCTTAAAGTCGCCCCATTCTGTAATGAAGTGGTGAAAAGTCATAAATCACAGTTATATCAGATGTGTTGTGGGACAGGGGAGCTCACTGCTCCAGAGTGTAACTTGAGGGGAAGTACCTCGTCTCTGTGCGCAACACGGAGGAGGGGAAAAAAGGAATCTTCAATCCTTTGCTTTTCAGTTACGTGTCCTCGGAAAAAATGTAATTACCCCTCATTACCTTCATTGTGTTTGTAACTCCTGTTGCTCTGCATTGTGCCAATGATTCTAATCGAATTATGTGCTCCAGGGATTCAGCCTGTCAGCTCTGAGGAGCAAGAAAGAATTTACACCTTCGTGCTTTTAAAAATTATTTGTTATTTTTCCCTCACCCTATTATGTGCTGGGCTGTGCGGCCTTGCTCTGGTGCTCGAGTCCCACTGACAGCCACATGTGAGGGTGGAACTGAAGCTGAACAGGAACACTGGATGATGCTCATTTTCCTCTGCAGCACGAGGCAGGGACTGTGCGGCGTGTTTGGTTGCTTCTTTAAAAAGAAGTACAGCTACTCCTTGGAAAGTGAAGTAATACATTGAGTATGAAAAGACTTGGGCTTGCCAGGAGTTACCAGATTCTGCAGGGCAGCTGTTATAACCATGTAATCCAAAAAGGGGTAAAAAAGCCCCAAAAGGTGATGTCAGGTCTGACCTTCCCTCTAAGAGTTGTGCTTGTTTGATGCGATTTGACAAATACTTTGTTCCACACATGGAAAAAAGGGAGAGGCAAAGGCCTTGGCTTCTCCTTTTACACGGGTTTGCAATGGCACGTTCATAGAAGCACAGAATAGTTTGGGTTGAAGGGAACTTTAAAGCCCCCCCAGTGCCCCCCCTGCCATGAGCAGGGACATCTTCACCAGCTCAGGTTGCTCAGAGCCCCGTCCAGCCTGGCCTGGGCTGTTCTCCTTGAACGTTCCCCGCTTTCCCTCAGCACGGTGGGAACCAAAGCGGGGCTAGAGCCGCGCTCCTGGTGCGCTGAAGCCGAAGGGGGGTACCGGCCCCCTAAAGCGGGGCGGGGGTACCGCGGCCTCCCCCTCAGGCAGCGCCGGAGGGAGCCGCGTCCGCTCGGCTTTCGGCTGCCTCCGCGGCAGGTGCCCCCGGCGCCCCCCGGGCCCGGCCGCCGGTCAGGGCCGCCCCTCAGGGCGGNTGAAAAGCACTACTGGGACTGCTGTTTAATTTAATCCTGAAATTTTGGAGTTTCGTGGCGAGCGAGCCCCGAGCGGCCGGAGCTCGAACGTCATCGTCCGTCATTTCCGCATCCGGCGCGGCGGCCCTTCTAGCCGGGGGCGCGCAGGGGCGACTCTATGGTGCGGCGCCGCCCCGCTGTGTGAGGGCAGCCGGAGCCCCGCCGCCCGGGCGTTCCTCCCGCCGCAGGCTCGGCCTCAGCCCGGGCGGCTGCCTCCCGAGAGGGGCCTCGCGGGAGGCGGCAGCGATGAGCGTGGCGGAGCGGCCTGAAGAGGAGGCGGCGGCCTCGCTGGGTACGCGAGGGGCGGCCGGGCCGGGCCGGGCTGGGCGCTGCTCGCCGGGCGGCAGCAGCAGCCGGGGCCGCGGGCACTCGCCCGGCCCCGCCGCCCTCGCCCCGCTGAGGCCCCGGCGTCTCCCGCCGGCCGGCTGGGATGGAAGTGGATGTTGGCTCGTTTCGAAAGGCCTCTGCTTGTTTCCTCGGGGTTTCTCCGTCGTTTCGCTGCCGTGCCGTACGGATAAATTGTTTTTCCTGTCGCCTTTTTACTTAGGAAGTGCCCGCTCGGTTTCGCTGTTGTTCGCAGGCTATGGGGAAAGACCACGGTGTTAAACCCTTAGATCGCGTTAAATTTAGCGATGGGCAGACAGCTGTACAGTCAGTATTAAACTATTTATTATCTCTGGTAGTTAAAAGCATTTAAAAATAATAGTAAATTGATATTATGGCTCCCTCATCCTGATTTATCCACATACTCTACCAACTGTTACACACTCTGCGTGCTTTAATCTGCTATTTTTAATGTAATGTGGCCTGCCTGTGAGCTGCAGCGTGGGTGTCCTGCAAGCCTCAGACCTTCCTGTTGGGTTCAGAAGGGCTCTGCAGCCAGCCCCTCCAAATACCCCTTCCTTACAGCTCACAAGCCCTACTCGCAGTCTTTTCTAAGAAAATCTTCCGCATGTACAAGGCCACCACATAACACGTTGAAAAGAGTTTTGAGGGGAAAAAAGGGTAAAGCTGCTTCTGAAGTAGAAGTGGTACTGTGTGACCGAGCAGGGTCCATACTGTGTTTTCCGGTGGAACAGAAGGCAGTGTTTGTGGGCCGCCTCCTGACGCGTCCCTCGAACATCCTCATCTTTACATGTAAGGTGCTTGTGACTGGCAAAGAAAATGTTTCACACCGTGAGGCTTCGCGGCCCTGCGGTGCACAGACCAAATCTCATAAATAAGGAGGTCCCGGTAGGATCTGTGTATTAAAAGTACGTATATTACAGGACACCACAATTGTACCGTTTCGGTGCTTGTCACATGTAATGAAGACCTTGAGTTTACCGCCTCCAGAGTTTTAAAACCTTTGCTGCAGTCTTGCAGCACGGATTTTGCTTCAGCAGCAGCAGAAGTCAAAACAGGCTTAAGTCAAGTGGATCGTGTCTTGATGAAGTCTGTATTGCTATAAAAAACAACTACAGGCCGCTGTCTTGGCATTCTCCCTTCTCTTCTGAGAACCCTCAGAGCTGAGGGATGAGGCTCCTTAGAGCTGCCACTGTGTTCCTGCGGCACATGCTCAGGTTGCTCAGAGCCAATATTGTGGGGGTGCTCAAAATAATTGGGTGATGCTCATGGTGGTTGCTGGTCGGGCTGTGGCCCGGGACAGGATATGACAGGCTGATGGTTTTTCTTTGTGGGTACGTGTCTCCTGTCATTTACAGACGGATATGTTGCTCTACCTGTACTTGTCCTACTGGATCTCTTGATTTTCTTCAGTTTCTTCACCAGTTCTTTCACTTCTGAAAGGCTGCAGGAGGAGGGGGAGATGTCCAAAGCTGGCTGTGGTGCTTCCTCTTAAACCGGGTGCAGAAGTTTACGTGTTTCTGCGCATTTGGAGCCTTTCCTGTGTGCACCAGGCCAAGCCGTACCTCTCATCTACATCAGGTTTGAAGAGCGCTGTCGCCAGGCTGTCCTACCTTTAGCTCAAAGAGACGCGGTAGCAGCAGCCCCATGTGTTTATAGGCAGACCCAGGCAAAATAGAGGTGAAGCAGGGACCAAGAGTGACGTGCCCGGTAAGATTTGCATTCCTGTGACAACTCCCGCTGGTGCCCAGACTCGCTGAGGCTGCAGGACCAGGCTCCTTCTGGGTTTCTTCCTGCTCCTGAGCATCGAAGCAATTGTGGCAGCGATAACTTGCAGCAATTCAGGAAACATCACTGTGATTTTTGTAGCACGCGCTTTCCTCCGGATCCACGGCTTTCTTGACCAGCGAGGAGAGCTTCATGGAGAAGTCTTACAGAACCCCCACGCTGAGGGTTTAAACACGTGTTTCTCTAAGTAACCTGCTTCCTCACCTCCGTTCTTGGCTTCTCTTACCAACTGCATCTAACAGCACACGGAGCATTCGGACACGAGAAACTAATCGCGCTGTGTCACATACAGGCTTTGAAGACAGGCAGACTTTCATTGTTGCTTCTTTTTCTGTGAAAATAAGACCTACCCCAAAAATAAGCCCTAGCATGATTTTTCAGGATTTTTGAGGATGCTCCAAGTATAAGCCCTACTCCAAAAGTAAGCCCTAGTTACATTTCGTTTTAGAAGACAATTCAAATAGTGTCTAGGCAGCTATGCATGTACAAAAGTAAGCATCTTTTGGAGCAAAAATTGTATAAGACCCTGTCTTATTTTCAAGGAAACAGGGTAGCTGAAAGGTCCTAAGGTATTGCTCTGCTTAATCCTGCAAAGAGGTTATCGGTACTTTTGGCTGCACTCACTCCTTAGGTAGGAGGGCTTAGTTTAAGAGTTTAGCATTAGTGTGGGTTACTTGAATTTGCTTCCAGTGCTGCTAATTGCTAGCTCGTCAGTTGGGCCTTGAGCAGCCCTTCAATCAGTTAACCACAGGAAGTGTGTTCTGCCATCATTCGTTTCGGCATTAATTTCTTCCAGGCCTTCCTTTCTTCAGTAACCCCTGCTAGCCATCTCTGAATGACTAAACGTTGAGCTCGAAACAACCTAAGATAGTTCATAAAACTTAAACACCTGGGATCGTAATCTTTGTCTGTAGCGGTGTGTCTGTGCAGTTGTAAACGTTCCGTCTTTCTAAATATTTCAGTTGTCGCGTACAGATTTTGCAAAACTAAATCTTAAAACTTTTATCCATTTTTTAACCATCTCCACAGTGAATGCTGAGAATGCTCCCATTGAGGGGGTCAGATATCTGAAAACATTTCTCTATTGAAACTTCTGTGAGTTTGCTTTTGAAATATCTAAGTTTCCGTAGTGTGTCCGTCTCTCTTCCAGACGCAGGCTCTGTGTAGCCTTGAGCCAGGGCACCTGGGGACCGAAACTTACTGTGGCTTCAGGTCCTGCGTGTGCCCAAAACAACAGAATTATTTTTAGGCTGCCCCTCCAAGCGTGCATATGCATGCAGGAGGCTAATGAAGCCCAGATAAATGGTTAGTGTGTGCACTTAGGCTGCTATTAGCTGCAAAACCTCATCCTGTCTGCTGGTATCCTTCCTGTTGTCCTCGATTGCTGAGAGTGTGACTAGAACTAAAAGGACCATTTCTCTCCTTCCCTCCCTCTCTTTCCCAAATGTTTTCCTGCGTTTGACAGTTCTCCACTGACTATCGGGATCCTTTTTATTACGGACACAGAGAAGCAGCATTAAACAGATGCTTAAATAATTTTAAACAAATGTCAAAGATCGTGAAGCTTGGCTGGGCAAAGGCTGGACTTGGCGTCTGAATACACTTAAAACCAAAATGAATACAACAGTAACAAATGATCTCCTAACAAAACTGATTGAATTTCCAAATGTGAAATAAGTCTTCAATTTATTTCAGAATCGTTCCATTGACAAGGTTGTCTTTCTGCGTATCCTTTCTCTCTGACAAATAAAAGCACCTGAGAAGATGCCCCTGAATCTGCTGTGTAAAATAGGAGCAATGACCTGTGCCCCACGGCCACAGCCAGCCTGAGCATTAATTTTGTGTGGCGTGGGATCCCGGGATTCCTCGCCTCCTCGCATTGCTGCTAGATAATATATATATTGATTTGCAGGCTGGTTTTGAAAGGGCTCACAGCAAGGAAGAGATAATCCTTTTTAGTACAAAATACTCAGGTAGCCACAAAACAGAGGTAACTGTGGGGAAGAAAGGAGGAGGAATATACCCGCAGGAGCGTTTCTGTTCTGTGAAACGAAAACGTGGTTGGACTAAAATAACTCCGCCGTGGCAGCCGTTCGCCTTCTAGAGCCGTGCAGTTCCTGGGCATGCCGTACGTACCGCTCCGCGCCTTTCAGAATTAAGTAAAATCTTTGCAAAGACTGGGGTGTACCAGCGTTCCTGCCCCTGTTCAGGCCTGCGGGAGCGATGGCCGCTGCTGGCTGGTATAGATGGCACCTGAAGCTGTCTATACTGCAAGGTATAGATGGCACAAGGGTATCACAGAATCATTTGGGTTGGAAAAGACCTCTGAGATCATCGAGTCTGTTAACCCTGCTTGGTCCATCTCTGAACCGTGTCCACATGTGGCTTTTAAATGCCTCCAGGAATGGTCCTGTTCGGAAGGGACGGGGAAGGAAGCTCTGAGTTGCCAAAGAGAGCAAGATACAGCCTCAAAAAGGAAGCCGCTTGCTTTTTTTGGTCGTGGCTTCCGCGACAAGCATCGCTTTCTGATCATTTTTGCAGCTTGTTTCGAGGTAAACAAGCGGCACTTCAGTCAGAAGTAGTTCTGGGGTGGTGTAACGTGCTCAAATCTGTCGCAGATATTCCTTTAAGCAGAGAAATCCTCCCGGAGTTTGCTGGTTGGTAACACCACAAGGGTTTTGCAGTGGTTGCACCTGGATGCCTGGGCTGTTTTGAGCGGTGTGTGCCCGTCACGTTATTAAGATGTTGGTTTTCTTGAATTGCTGATGGCATCCAGCAAAACTGACCCTCCTGCGCCCACTCGAGGAACGCTATTTTATTTTATTTTATTTTATTTTTTTTTTTAATTTAATTTAATTTAATTTTATATTTATTTTAATTTTATCCCTGCGTGACAAGTGCCTCATGACCTCTTCCCGCTCATCTCTCAAATGAAGATGTGGTTGTCATGGCTACATTTAGCAGAGAGATAAATGTTCCGGCTTGGGCGCTTGTGTAATGACAAGGTGGTATTTTTATCTGGATCCTTGCTCGAGGGTGGGCAGATCATTTCTGCTTTGTTTTATTGTTTTCTTCAGGAGTACGTATCTGACATTTGTCGCTTTTTTTGTCAGCTGCAAAGCTTGGGCTATAAAGTTCCCACAGCTGCTGCCTGTGGCTTCAGGTTTGTTTTAATTGCTCCTCTAGAAACGTGTAGCAACACGCTGCTGGAGCCCTTCGGATGGGAATCAAAGCACTACAAAATTACATTTCAAGGGGGGAAATCGTTTGGCAGTTTTATCCAAGGGTTTGAGGTCATCTTTGGAGTTTGCAAGCAGTTGGTCAACAAATTGCAGCATTTAGCTGTGGCGAGGTAATTGTGACATCCCCAAAAAGTACGTGCTTTTTCATGGCAGACATTTGCATGCACTTTGCTTCTGAGGGAAGGAAAAGTCTTTCCTGGCTGCAGATGCACAACCGAAAATTAAAGCTGTTTAATCCCTTCCTGCCAAGCAGCGCTGAGCCTTCTAACCTAACGCAGGCTTGTCTGGTTGTTGCTTGCACCCCGTGTTACGAGCTGGTTTTACGTCCAAACAGGCGTTCTTGTGCTGGAATTGTTTGCGATGGCTTGTTTTCTTGTTTTATGAAGGGCGCTTGGGGAGAATGTCCTCACAAAGCCCCCGCTTGCTCCTCGCAGCTGCATCCTTAGGAGGAAGCCGGCAAAACCGAAAGGGTTGACTTCTTACCGCGATCTTAACAGATGTACCTGACGGCACCTACCAACCGAGCTAAGGCTTGAGGGCTTTTTGGCATCAAGGAGTTGATTTCTTACAAAAAATCCTCGTACTATTGAATTACGTACGTGTAGGGTTGCTCCAGCGGCCACGTGTTGGTATCCTCAATGACACAGAAAGTCTGCAGATACTCGCTAGTGATGAATAATTTGCTATCTAAGCGTTGCCGTTCCTATTCTTGCGTATTATTGGATCTCGTTATGTGACCTGTCTTCTCCCCGTCTTGCAGCCTTTTTAATTTTATAGACTTGTTGCTTGATGTTGTCTGTCCATGTAAAAGCTTTTAGCACAACAGTATTTTGGTACCTACTGAGTCGCATACCTCTAACTGATGTCTTTGTAAATGAGGTATTACCGGCAGCAGAGAGCATGTAACTCGAAGAAATTTAATAGTAAAAATCGAGTATTGCTGTCTGCAATATATGAGCTGAAAAGAAGCCAGCACTCTGCTGCACTGTTAGATGCGCAAGCTTCACATTCTAAATATGATCAAATCACTTCTGGGAAAGGAAACTAGTGTGAACATTACAAGCTTTGCTATGCATTTTGTCATTAATAATGCAGGCAGCTCCATCCAGATGGAGGACATAACCCATTTTATCACAGCGTCATTTTAACGCAATAGCCCCCTTGCCTTTCCAAGGTGAAAGGGCCGCCGATTGCCTCTGAAATCCCATCCTCGCACTAAGTTTTGCTTTTGGCTGCCTTGGATCTGAACCGACTTTGCAGGAATATGGGGAAGCCGCTTCGTATTTATAATAATGCGCTAGTAGGAGCACCTGCGTTTCTGGAGTTTCTATGTCTAAAGTTAATTTTTTCCATGCATTTACCAGACAAAGGTGGGCAATGTGTCCTTTTCACTGGTGTTTTCATTCTCCCCTTCCTATTTTTTTTTTTTTAATAAAGGTGATGGGTTTTGTCTGTTAGTTTGGCGTGCAATAAGGCAGCACGACAAACCGTGGCTGTGCCATGGGGTCCTTGGGCCACCGGATTGGGGCTGGTGCCAGCAGGGAACCTTGGATTTTTGCAGCTAAAAGCCTGCGGCATTATCTGGTAAAACACTGATTTGCTCAGCGTGGTCTTTAGTTGTTTAACATGCCACGGGTAAAAAAGGAGAGAACAAAGGCCTGAAATACCCCATATTGTCTTTGTGCTTCCAGCTGCTTTAATGTGCCTGCCAACGCGGCGCGCGGCATTTATCTCCAATTTAAAATCGAGAGAGGGACTTATTTAGTCATTGACTCCAGGAACGTTTCCAAAGGGCTCTACCAACCCAGCGAACGCCGCGTGCCAGATCCTGATCTGTCTGAGGAGTGCGCTGGGGTCCCGCCGCGTCCCGCTCGGCGTCAATCCAGCCCCGCACGAGGACATTTCTTTCTTTTAATGCGAACGAGCCCCGATCCTTTAGGTATACGCGTGGTCCCGCGTCTCTGTTAGGAGGTGCGACCCTGCTTCTGGTGGGTTTTTCTGCAGACGGAGCATGTGGCTCGGATCAGAGCAGCCCTGTGACCAAGGGCAGGATGAGAAGGGAGTGGGCGACAGAGCCAGAGCCAAATCCCGATTTACTTCTCCGCTCTGCCTCCTGGTTTTGACTCTGTTCACCGTGTGGGCTGATGCCAATCTGAAGATGTCGCGAGATGGGAAACGAATGGTGGCGTGCAGCTCCGCAGCGCAGCGTTAAGCTCAGTGAACATAGAGTTTATTTAGATGTTTGCTCTAGAAAGCGTAGAATCGACATTGGTGCTGCTTAGGAGAAAGTGCTGTGTTAGGAAATGGTTTCTAGGTCACCTGGTAGATGTTCATTCGGACCGATTGCAGTGGGTGGCTGCATTTGGTCGCTAATCCCGTGTCACAGGCTTTAGCGGCGCAAACCGTAAGACTGAGATCAGCCTGTTGTGTACCTGTGCCGCTTGCTTAGACTAAATGTCCTCGTAATCCAGAGCTGTGTGACTCTTGGCCTCGGAGCACGCACACGGAGCTGGGTGGGATCACAGAAATGGAGATAACCTCTCAAATACGAAAATGTGCTGTCGGTGAACGAGATGGTGCCCTTTGGTATGTTCACGCAAGGTCCGTTTCATCTCAGGCTGAAGCTGAGCAGACTTCTCTCTAGGTTTCATTTTATGACATGTTAGCATTTATAGGCATACAATCTAGTTTCTAATCAGAAGAGGATGCTTCTTTTTAGACGCATTTTCACGAAGACTGGCGAATGTGCACACAGCTTTCCCAGCCATCAGGGACTGCATTTAGGATCTCCTGGTTCCTGTTCCTGCGTAGTTTTTTTGCATATCCTTAATGTGTTTTTCTTTTGTTAATGAGTGTTTCCTGCCCGGCAAGGCAGGTGTGTGATTTACCAGAGAGCTGCCTGGAAAAGGAGGCGCAAATGGTGGGAAACCACAGGGAACTCCAGCCAAAGGCCTGAAAACCCTTCTTTCGGTCGCCTCTGTTGTAGGGGCGAGAATTAGAAGTGTTATCTGGCCCTGTCAGATTACTGAAATGCTCAGAGCCTGCTGGATTGGATCGTGCTGCGGCTTGCTGGGATATTGGGGTATCAGAAGCGCGTGCTGTGTGAATAGCTGTGGATGCAGTCCCAGGAATAACGATACGTTTGAGCCAGAGCAATCGTTTCGTTCCTGACATTGCTCCTCTTGGTGTGTTTTGGTCGCTTTCAAGCAGCGGGCTTGGAGAGAAAACAGCCCAGATTTCCGTGTCTTTTTAACAGGCCGTTCAGCTGATACGTTAATTAAACCTTGAAAAGTGCAGTAATCATTTTAAGCCACGGTAGACGTTTAAACCACAAGGTAATTCTCTCTGCAGAGGGACGAACAGTTTGCTCAGGCAGAGGAGAGCTCAGTTATTTGTGCTTTACCCCGTCCATCCACACACGTTCTGTTCCCTGGGGAGCTCTGCTGATCCCTGCCGTCCGGAGTGTGACAACCAGAATCAACGCAAATCCAGCTCTGCTTTAATCGAGTTTAAAAACCAGTCAGACCTAGTTTGTGCTGCTCATTCCCCTCCTTTTTTTGAGGGGGGGGGAAACAAATGTGGTTGTAGAAAAGGTTTGAGGGATCCCACCCGTGGGGATCTGCTTCGTTACGCTGGCAGCCCCTTCCCCAAACACAGGCTGACCCCGGATTTCCTGATCCCAGAAGGGATGAAGGAGTTCAAGTGTCTTTCTGATCTTTGTTGCTGCCCTGAGGCGAAGTTGGATCCTTTGCTGCGAGCTCATCTCAGTCCTGCTTGGAAATTTACTGAAACAGCTACTCCAAAATAATAATTCTGGATAAATGTTCTGGTGTGGGCGCTTATATTCTTGCATAAGAATGTCCTTTGCTAGGCTGTCTTAATGCGCCGTGGAAGTGGAATAACTGCTGACTAATTATTTTGAGAATAGCTCTTTTGGGGAATGCCCGAGCACAGAAAAGCCCCACTACAAAGAACAAAGACTCTCCCCATCCCGCCCCGGTTCAAAAGAGGAGGTTCTTCCGAAGGTATTAAATAGTTCTATTCATTCATGGCTGTTTAGAAAAGAGCATGCCAGTGGTAAGTTTTATGGTGCGTGACTTAAAATATTTCATATTAATTAACAAACAAGTACCGATTAATTTCACATTATGATGGTTAAAGAGTAGACTGCGAGGAATGGTATTTAGCTGTGGCTGTTTGGCAATTTTGACCTTGTGTATAATAACAGACTCAATAAATTCTTGATGTGAGAGGGCACCATTAATCAGCGCAGAGTTAATTAACTGTGCTGCATACAGAGGAAGCACCAGCACAGAACTGTCGGGATCTGTGTGGTGCTACGGGCTGGAAATGTTTGGTTTGTCTGACACCTGGCTCGATCCCATAGGATTTTCCCTCCGGACTGGTACCGTTTTCTCGGTTTGTTTTATTGTTGGCTCAGTGTGCTTATGAATGTAAAGGGAGGGATTTCTAGCCTGGGATTGTACGTTTGAAATCACCTGGTTTAGCTGCTTTTTGATGCCCTGTGTATCTGCAGTCACTGTAGACTTCATGAGGAAGAATTCAGCCGGTTCCTTAGAGCCATGCTTGTTATTCATTTTCTCATTTGTGGCTCATCACTCTGTGCATTTCTTAAGCGACTTTCCTCCCTTCTTTTTTGCCTTATAAACGGCCCATATTTTTTTTTCTCTTTAAACAAAGTGGAAATGATTTGATGAAATACGTTAGATGTGAGTTGAAGACGATGATAAAGATCTGTTGCGTGATGTGGAAGGTGTGCCAATGACGGATGCAGTCAGAAAAGGCCGAAAAATTAGAATTTAAAATAGGCTTAGCAATGCGAAGTTTTGTACAGATTATTTTTTGAGCATGTGAAGGATGGGGAAAATACAAAACTGGAGACAGGCAAGTTTTACGGCTTTTTTTTAAAAGGAGGGAAGTAAGGAGCCAGGGAATTGGTCAATTTAATGCCAACATTGTGCAGGATACAAAGCAAATTGTTGGTCACCAGATTTATAGGCATCTAGAGGACGTTAAAGTAATCAAAAAAAGAAAACAACAACAAAAAAAAGCGCATGGAAACGAATGTTAAACCTAAAGAAGGCCCATAGCTTTGCAAAGATTCAGAGAGATGGGAAGACACGGTATTGCAGATTTTGAAACTGCAATACCATTTATTATGGTTGGCTCATGTTTTAAAAGCTGTAAGTACGATGGGCTGTATCCTGGCCCCCCCAAATTTCAGCAGCGTTTGTACTTCCCTACATTTAGTGGCATCCAGCCTTTTCGATAGTGTTAAGAGAAGGGGGATTGTGATGTTGAAAAGTCATTAAATGTCCCGTTCCCAGAAATCTCTGGCGTGGCAGAGGTCGGGATTTCTGAGAAGTGAGGTCTCTGCTGTAGATTTTTCTACTACATTCAGGGAAATGGGACTTTTTGTTGTGCTCATTTAGAAACTTGTGTTCCCAACAGCAGCAGGAACAACCCCGTCAAGGCCCTGCACTTTTGTGAACTGCTCCAGCCACAGAGGAATGGTAAAGAACAGCAAATACTGGGCTTGTTCCTCATACCTTGTTCCTCCAAAAAGAAGACGTACCCCGAAAATAAACCCTAGCATGATTTTTCAGGATTTTGAGGATGCTCGAAATATAAGCCCTACTCCAAAAATAAGCCCTAGTTACAGTTAATTTAAAAAGTCAATTCAAATAGTGTCCAGGCAGCTATGCATGTAAAAAAGTAAGCATCTTTTGGAGCAAAAATTGTATAAGACCCTGTCTTATTTTCAGGGAAACGGGGTACGAGTGTGATGAGATAAGGCGATTTTTGGCCGTTTTTAAATTGGGAAGCTGCTAAAAGAACCTGCTGTCTCTTGGCCTCTGGCTTTCCATGACTTTCCTTTGCAGACCCTTGCACGGGTGCTCTTTGCTTTCTGCAGATGATACAACTTGCTGTGCTGAAGCTGCAGCAAACTTGGCGATACAGGGAGAAAGACGCTTTTGGCACGAATGGAAATTACAGGATTTTGTTGCCAAGGCAAGCGATTCCAGTTTCGGCATGCAAAGGGGGAAAAAAATCTCATTGTCTAGTTTAATGAAAGCTGTACAACTGAAGGAAAATAAATGTACTCCGAAGTATCCTTTTAGATACGTAAGGAATGTAACAGCGTATGAATCTACCCAGCATTATAAGGTGGCTTGTAGATACTGACTCTTCTATTCAGAAGCATTTTTAATCCTTAAATGGTGCATGATAGTTGCTTTCTTGCATGCCACTACAAATATTTCCAGCATGTTCCAAGACAGATGAATGAACGGAGGGGAGAGAGATAAAGTGGCGTTTTCCAAGGAGAAGTTTTATTTTTAATAAGTCTAGAAGAGCTGTCTGTTCAGGGCCCTTTGGTTGTATTGGTATGGCTGAAGGATGACCGAATGGAAATTTTCACATTGGGAGGGTGATGTGTTAGTATCAGAACTCTTCCTTGAAAGAGGTTTTTTTGCTCAACGGCTTGTCAGATGTACAAGCGAACATAACATTTGTTAAATATTCAGGATTTTGAAGACTTTATTCTTCCGGCTGCCACTGGAAAAAAGCAGGATTTCTACTGCTTGTATGGATTTCAAAGGTTGGAAGGATTTGGCTTCTTTTTACATTTGTAGTAAACGCCAGCTGAAAGGAATAGCGATTTAAGAGAGTTAAGAGCTGATAACAGCAGATCTAAGAGTACATTGAACTGTTTCTCGCAGTTGCAGAACATACACTTGATTGCTCGAGAGGCCTTCAAGGTGAAACGAATTAAATAGAATAATGAAAACAGACAAGTCAGATGGGGAGAGTAAGAGCAGGGACCATGATTTCCGCATGCCTTGAATACCTGGGACGGGTTGTTTTGTGGTTTGTGAAGCCTGTGTGATAAACGGGAGCTCCCTGTGGCTGATGCCAGTTCTTGCTTTGAAGTCCACGCTCCCAAACCACGCTGTAAACATTATTTTTACCCCGGCAGGTTGGCTGGGGCTCACGGCTCTGTTTAATGCATTCTTGAAAGCATTTTGAGCTTGTTGAGCTCTTTCCCATTCCAGTCGGTTCCTAAAGGAACCACCACAGGTGCTTGTTCCAAAGAGCCGGAGCCCTTGGTGGGGATGGGAGTGCAGAACAGGAATGGCGCTGTGTTTCCATTGGGAAGGAGCAATATGTTCATCATGCTTATAGCTTTTCCTTTTCTGCTACTGGATGGCTTAGGCGAACCCCGTGTTCAAAAAAACAACGCTGCTGCTTTTCCCCTTTTTTACCCTTCTCTTCCAGAGCTTGTGAAAGTCAATATATACCGCTTGCAGCTGTCGGCTGTCTGGTGCCAAACTTGCATCTTTCATAGAAAGTTAACACCTTCTTTCCCACCTCATCCTGGCTCCAAACGGTTATTAAATCCAGCGTGTTGATCCCCTGTGACATTTCTCTCCTTGTTATCAGAGAATAGCTGAGACCCTTTGGCTGCCTCCGCTTTTCCCTTCCCGAGCTTCGTCTTGCTTCTTTTTAAGCCACCCAAAGTCTGCCTCCAAAACTGTCTTATAATTATTTTCATCTGTTCACTCCCTTTGAATTGTCCTCCTGCTTTATTCTTGTCTCCTGGAGTTATTTCACGCTCCGTGTTCTGCCAGCTGTGATTTCTGCTTGGCTTGCAGGGTTTGTGTAGAGAGAGGAGGGCTCCGCACACCACGCTCACACACCACTCGTGATTTTATACCAAAGCACCTTGCCAATGTTGAGCCTCCCAGATGCTTTTCCCTGTTTCCCAGTTAAAACCGTTCAAAAATTCCTCTTTGAAAGTCGTTCCCTGTCATAGGGCCATAAAATACTGTGCCTCCTTTTTTCTTGTATTGTGTCTGGTTTTGTATCTGGTGCTAAAGCATGTGTGTGAAGCGCTGCCATGGTATTAGAGGCCACCTGCTTTTGTAGCTGTAGTTTGGTTTGTAAAAACGTTGACTTTTTTATCAAAAAGAATTTCTTCTGCTGTGTGGCTCCGTGTAGCTTCGTGCTTAATACAGCAATAAAACCATATCCTGCCTCTAAAGGGTAAGAAGTGTTCTGGAATGTTCAGGAATGTGTTCAATCTACAGATACGAATTAAAAATTCAATCCTTGAATATCGTAATAAAAAAATTAAGGACTAAACCAGCGGAAGGCCTGTGGGTTTGATTATGTCATGGCAGGATTTTCTGTGAACAATGCATAAAAGACCCGGATTCTGCAGTTCCTGCTGCTGGGCCAAGCACTGGCTGCTAAAGGACCATCCAGACTGGAGCGATGCTCCATCATAGCCAAGGAAGGGAAGTTTGTTATACTAAAATAAGAAAAGTGTGCTGTAACCTAGCCTTACCATGTCTTCCTAAAAAAAGAAAAAAAAAAGGCAGCAAAAAAACCCCCACCCAAAAAACCAGTCTGTAGCCACTTCTTTTTGAAGGCTCAGCAGACGGAGGATGTGGCGGCACATGACAGCGTTATACCCAATAACGCACTGGTTTCTCTCCTCCATACTTGTGCTGCTTTAGCAAGATGCCTTACAGCCGTGTAATTTCACCTCTCTGATTTATTCCTGATGCCTGTCTTCCCTCTCCTTTAAATCACAATTATTTCCTTTGTGAAGAGGGCTGACGGTATTTTCGTTTGCACGGTTATCTCTTGCAACCTTGGGGCGCTTGTAGGTAGAATATAAGCTTGATCGTGAACCTAAGAGCCAGGCAGTGGCCTGGGATTTCGGAGACCATCAGAGGACGCAGAGGCTCCTTCATCTGGAGGACAAAAGTCTGAGGAACGTGGATTTTTAAAGTTCCTGCTTCGCCTCCCAAGGTGAGGACGGTGTTGCAGGACAAAGAGGCGCTTGGAGCATTGGCTGTGGCTTGTGGGCCCATCTGTTTCGCAGTATAAACTCCCTGCAAGCGCGTTGTTACTCTACAATACGTTTACACAGGATGCGCGGGTTCGGGCTAGCAGCAGAAATGCATTTACCTTCTGCCGGCAGAGACAGCAACCTGGTAGCGCTAACACAAAATGCAGTTGTTCGCTTGTGGGATAAACAGAAATCTCTTCTCTGATTGTTAAACAAATTCTTCAAATGTCACTTTTTACAGTTAACCTCTCATAAAATGCCCTAACAAAACCTTTCTGGGATTTCCCACCCCAGCACAGCTTTCTGGGTTTACATTAGTGGTCTATAATAATAATAATGGTAAATATTATTGCCATTCAGGATACCTTTTAGATGCGCAGACACAAAAGCTTGGCTCCACCAGAATTTACAGGCGTGTTGCCATTACGGTGAGCAGGACCAGCGTTTCCCCATGGATATTGGGGGTGCTCCATGGACACTCTGGTTTGTATTTCTCCGTGCCCATTGGCATGAAGCTCCTCGGGCTGGAATTCCAGTGCTTGCGGAGGAGCACGTTGGAGCTTTTGTATTAAAATATTAATCCAGAGGAGTAACTGGGGCCAAGGCAGTAGGAATTCCCAGATTGTATTTAGAATTTTGGAGGATCATCCTTAATTCCTAATTTTTGTCCTTAATGTAGGCATGGAATTTTTGAAATTCATTATTGCAAGTGACTGTTCAGCCCCGGAGCCTGCATGCTAACAGCACAGACAGATCTGGCTTTTAATTTAGCCCTCATAATTTGCTTATGTTAACGAAGCCTGCTGGAGGAAGCACCGTGATGCTGGCAGCTGGACATATGAGGCACCTTGGAGGGGTCGGAGAAGGTTTGACAAAGGGTGGGCTTTGGGATTTCGCCCCCTGAAAAGACCGGGGTGCCCTTTTGGGCCACTAAATCTTTTGCTTAGTGGGTAATACTGAGAACAGAGATGAGTCGGGTAGAAAATGGAGCTGTAGTGACACATCAAGCATTGGTTTGCTCATCAGCGGGCTCTTTGTGGCGTGTGCTTTGGTCGCAGTGGTCATGCTTGGCTTCCACCCCTTCCCGAGCCACAGGTATTTTCACAGTGGTGCCACGGCTGTGATCAAGGTGTCCTCCATCCCTGTGCCAAGCGTCTCCTGCTGGGCCCTTACGCCAGCTTGATTCCTTGCCAGAAGGAGAAAATAAAGCCTAAACTCAGTCTTTCGCTTGTGGTTGTCTCTGTCTTTCTTCGTGGCTGCCGGAGCAGCCTGCAACCGGAGCTGGTTTGGGGATGTTGATGGGAGGAGTGGAACGGAAAATCATGGGAGTGTATCGGATGGCACGGGCTCAGGAATTCTGTCCGACACGCGTGGCTTTGAAGTGATGAGCTTTGCTGCGCTCGCCATCCTCCTGCGGACTGGGTGCATTGGGCGAAGGGCACTCGGGAGACAAGGAGAGGGTGCTATTTTGGTAAATATTATGTGTGTGAAATATACTCCTTTTTTTTGGTCTAATCTTTTGTGGGGATGGCGGTGCTGTTGGTTTCTGAATAATTACTTTGGGATTTCTTGATACACCATTACTTGCTTTATGTCCTAACCTCTTCAATGGTGTTTTCAACTGTTACACAGTTGTCTTTTTGCACCTGGCCATAATAATTGATATCCCTTTAAAATCTCTGTGAATAGCTTTATTTCGTTACCAGCATATTTGATAGTTGTCACAGACAAACGCCAGTCATTCCTGGCCTTCTTCTTAAAGGAGACAGGCTGGATCTGACATAAACTGTCCTTTCCCTTCTGTACACCTGGTTTAAAAACTAGGAAATGTTATTTTCTTATGTTATAAGCTTCAGTTTAATTTGTTGTTAATGACTGAGTTGAGGGATCTCTTTTCCTCCCAATGAAGCTCGTACCTTCAAGAATCTGCTCCAGTTATTTGAGGATGAAATCATTTATGTCTTAACACTATAAAAAAGGGGAGTACATGATGTATTTGCCAAGTAGTTATTTGTTAACCTGCTGTCTTGGATTACATGTAAACTGTCAGTTTGCTGCAGTTAATGGCAACAACACTCTGTAATCGCAGCGTTCTGCATCGTGACAGACAATTTTATATGTGTAGCTTTTTCCACCATAATTTCTCATGTCCAGGGATCAGTGGTCTGTGAAATCTGATCTATCTGACTATTCCTGGTGTAGTAGCATTACCTAATTTTCTGTGACAAACTTTGGTAATGCAATATGCTGGAGGTTTTTGGTTGCCTTTGTTCAGCTGGAAGTGACTGCAATTATAGGTTAACTTGACACGCTGTGTGGCATTCAGGTCTAGATATACAAATAAACTCGCTTGATGAAGCGGCAGCCGCCTGTTTTTCTAGATGGACAGGTACTGACTGACTCAGTCTGGGTAGATCGAGAGAAGAGGGATTAAGATTAGGGTGTGAGGAAACAGACTGAATCACAAAATGGGTCCGTGATCGCCATCCTTCCACCTTCCTGTTCCTTTTTGACCTTGTGCCTGTGCGGCAGGTTGTGAGAAAAACCTGTAGTTGTTCTTATGGCTATTTGATATGATACTTCACCCCTGCACTTCTGTCCATCCCTGTCTGCCTGGGCTGGTTTGGGCCAAACAAAAGCACAAGTGGTACAAGCAGGGAATCTTCATTTTTGGGAGCTGGGCGCTGCCCTGAGCGGTAGGTGCGATGACACAGAAAGGAGACGAGAGGTGGTGAGTCAGGATGGGGAAAGGTGGAGGTCTGCTGACCGAAAGCTTAGCCAGGGTCTGCTGCAGGCATCAAAGCTGCTTGTTTGGTTTTATGTTGCTGTTGTGGCTGGAAGCTCTGCTGGTTTCTGTTTTGAAGTATGAGCAAGAAGCCTGTAGGTAACGCAGGAGCCTCAAAGAGATGGTCTTGTTTTGCTCCACTTCCTGATACATATATATATATATATATATATATTTTTTTTTTTTCCCTTTGCTCAGCCTTGTGCTAAAGAGACTTTCTGGGTTACTGGAGGGGTGAGGCAGAGGAGCAGGATGGATCCGCTGTAGGTAGCAGATGCAAACAGGGCGGCTGGTGCCGAAGAAGATGCTGGTGCGCCCTGTGCCGCAGCGGGAGCTGCTCTCCCTGCCCCTGCCGCTCGCCCCGCTCCTAATTACAGCCAGAGATGTCTCGGTGGAGGAAGTTGTTTGTAACCCCGTGTCGGTGCCGTCTGGTCGTCACTCATCCAGGCTGGTGCTGCAGATCCAGCGTTGCAGGGAGCTCAGGAAGCCCTGGGGTCAACGGCCCTGGAAAGCGGGCAGCCAGCCAAGCCAGGTGGCTTTTACATTTCCGTCGCCTCTTTTCGCAGGGAGGAGGTTATTAAAGTTACCGCAGACGAAATAGCACCTTGCCCCTTCCTCTCCTGTATTCTTATGTTAGTCATCCCAGCCTCTTAAATCTTTATACGTGCATGAGCAAGATTTGACTCGTCACTGAAGTTCAGCAGGTGCATAGATGTCAAAAGCGCTGTGTCTTCTGTAATTTATTTGATCTAGTGATTTGGCATTTACCAATAGCCCTGCATTTAAATGGCACGGAATACAAAAGAGGAATTAGTTATGCTGCTATGCTTGTTTTAATAATGATTTGCAGCAATGCCCTTGAGTTTATGGGGATGTACACTAGCAGAAGTTGAGTTTCAGAGGCCTCACATAGCGCCCGGCTTCTGCAGTGGCTTCCTCAGAAATAAAAACCCTTGTTGGAGATTTATGGCAATGCCATGGATTTTGTTAGTGTTTGGACTTCCCCGCATCAGCCTGAGCAATACTGGGCAGGGAGCTTTCACATCTTGAAAAAGACACATAAAGCGTGAGGCTGGTTTTAGGAGGTTCAGCCCTAAGGCCTGGCCTGGGGCTCTTGCCCTGGGACCAGCCAGGGCAGGGGGGGTCTGGTGCAGAACTGGCTGCTCCTCCCTGTCAGGTAAACAGCAGCCCCAGCTGGTTTGTCTGGTGTGGTTGTGGTGTGTTGTGCCAGTGACGTAGCAAAACTCTAATGTATAATTTTCCCTTGAATACTATATATACTGTACACTACTGTCCTTGCTCTGTTGTGATGCGACAGCCATGTAGAATGATGGGATCCCTAGAGCAAAATCGAACTGTTATTTGAGGTACTTGTTGTAAAACAGAACTATGTTTACACTGAAAAAAGGGTGTATATGATTTTATTTTACTATAAGATATTTATTAGGAAGAGTTAACTGCAGCTGTCTTTTCCAAGGCAGTTTAAGTCTCAGAAGGGTATGATACTCAGCTCAAATATATCTCACATATTGACTGATGAAATTTGGATACTGAACAGCTCTTGTTGTAATAGAGCCTCAAACAATGGCCTATGTGTAGTTAATGCAGCAGTTTGCTTGTTTTCTGGTTCAGTTACCTTTGCCTATCACTTAGGATGTGACAGCATTTATAGCTTGTGTTACACCTCGGACTGTCCCTTTAGTCATCCTTACCCCTTCTGTGTGACACAAAGGCCCAGAAGAGACTTGACAGAAAGAACCCCCAGCAAACTGCCCCTGCTCCCCCCTGCCGAAATAAGAAGCATCGGATGGAAACCGCAAGGATGCCGAAAGAACACGGATGGCGGATGATCTCCCCATCCGCAAAGGTTTTCTGATAGGCCCCAATTGTTTGAGTTGGATTAAGGCCTGAAATCCAACTTTGTAGATCTTTTTCAAAAGATGTTTGTGGTCTATATGTGCTTATATACGTGTGTGTATGCAGAATGTATGTGTGTATAAAATACTGCATATGTTACTTACAAAGTTTCAACTTCTAGACACAGCAGATTTCTTTGCCCGAGGAAGCACAGTGAAAGGTGCAATTACTAGATGTCCGTGTTGAAAGAGAAGATGAATCACCTGTCCCAGCAGAAAGTCACAGGGTAAATCCTGCTTGGCGTAATTTCTTAGAAGCTCACGACTGGTTGTGTGTGGGCAGAGGATCTCGGGGGTGAGCCGAGCGCTGCACGGACACGGAAAGTGTGTCAGAGGACCTGGTGGGACATGGCAGCTGCAGGGGTGCCCCATGCCCTGCTGTGGGAATTGTTGCTCTCCAGAAGCCCTGTCCGGTTTGGGAAGGGTTTCTCCTCTGAAGCCAATGGTGTTTGGGAGGAAGGAGGGCCATGCTGTGCATGTGAAAGGTTAACAGACTTGCTGAGGGACAGATACGTCGTTGTTTCTTTGCTGTGTGAATTCAATTGACAATGAACCCCAAGCAACATTCGGTAGCCTTGGGTAGTTTCAAATGCCGTCAATGTTGTTGGCTAAAGCTGAAAGGAATAATAATATTTAAAAAACCCCAAACCAAACCACAACATAGTAAATAAACCAGCTCTAAATTTTGCAGTTACATCTTCCTAGTGATGATTACCTGATGTTATCATTCTTGAGGCTACTTTGTTGTTCCTTACTACTTTGATATTGTTTGACTTATGTATCCTAAGCTTAGATGCTGCTCTCCTACGCCAGCCTTACAGCTATTTGGCATGAATACGTGAAAATGACACACAAGTTCCGCCTATTCTTGTTTAAATGCCAACCAGCTTCATTAATGCTGTCGTTGTTGTGGGTCTGGTATTACAGGGCTTATGTGAGCATCTATTCTTCTTTTAAAAAATATTGATCCTTTTTCGGCTACAAAAGGGAAAAGGCATGAATTCCAGAATAAAAGTTGACTTCTCTATGCATGTTTGCTTTCCTTTAACTCTGGAAAACTCAGGCCTTTCGTTTGAGACTTTGAGGGTGTTTTCCGTCCGTGTTGTAAACTCGGTGCTTGCTTCAAAGCATACGCACAATTTGTAGACTTGTATAGAGAAATTTTTCCTAACAATGATAATGATAATCTTGACACATTATTTGTTATTAGACTGAAACTGGTATTTTTGCTCGATCACGTTGCAACACAACAAAAAGCTGATTTAAGGGTTTATTTTGAAATTGCTGCTGGGATGTCAAGCTCATACATGTGTTGGGTGGGGGAAAGACCAAAGCGCAAATCCAAGCACATTCATCTACAAAGGCTACAAAGCCGCATTTTCTTAAAATATGTTTTTCTAGGTTTAACTTAAAACAGGGATTAATGCTTATTATTTAACACAGGAATTCAAGGACTTATAAACTTTAGACTAGCTATTTTTTCCCCTAGATTTTATATTGAAAAACTTGAAACAGGGGTTTGTTACGTGAAGAGTTCATAGAAGACTTGGGGATTTGCTTTAAAGCAAATGAGTCTTTTTCCTGACAGCTTCATGCTGTTAAATAGCATCTCCCTGTGGGCCGTGACAGCATCAAAGATTGCTTTGGTTTTGCATCCTTCATGACCTCCAAAGCGAAGAAGCAGAAGAACATTAACCTTTTCATATGTACATGTTTGAAATGATAACCCTAAAAATCCATGAATGTGCTTCTGGAAAAACCTCTTCCCAGCTGGGTTCCTGTAGTCCGGCTCATTTCGCTGTTATCTTTCGGGACTGAAAATGCTCTTGCTCTTTACCATGCGTTTTTTGGCTAGTTGCCATTTCTTGCTACATACAGTCAAGTTAAGCGTAGCTTAATTTAATACTTTCTTGCTTGGTTTTGGTAGTGGAGACCTGTAGACATTGGTTTTGTATTCCAGCTCTGCCGAGGGAATTTGTGAACATTTCTTTTGTATATACTGGTTATCGCCCACTGAGCTGCAAGCTACCCTGGCATTACTCAATAACATTGAACAGCAGCTCATTTTTTCCCTTCGTATGTATAAACTGAGAGAGAGACAGAGATTGAAATTCTTCTCGTATTTCAGTTTCTGAATGAAAACAGAGCAAAGATATGTGAGAAAGTGATGTAGTGGTAGGCCTCACTTATTAAAAATTGGTTTAGCAAGCTTTCAGGAAAAGGTTACTTTGGCTGTAACATAATCTGTATCATCAAAATACTGTTTCCAGAATAGCGGTTGTTAGGTTATTTTAAAAAATCTACTTCATCTGGCAAAACGAAGGTTAGTTTTTCACTTGTCTGAAGTGGCTTAGAAATCCAGACATCAAATAGTGGCCTCTGTAAAGTAAATTGCCTTTCTTTTCTTGTTTAGTCTCTTGATGAATGGGGCAGTGTCTCTCATCCTTAAGCATTTTATGGGGAGCTAAACCTTGAGTCAAATCATCTGTTTATTCTAGGCCTCCTTAGAGCTGTGGGGTTTTTTAATAGGGCATCTGCCTGCGTGAAAAATGATTTGGGAAATGACTTTGTACCTGTTCCTGGTCCATGTGTGTGGCTGGGACTGAAAGTAAGTGCTTATGATGTGTGAGAATATTTGCTAAAGACCCTTCTGATGTCTGAAGAAAGCTCTGATGCAAACTTCAAGCTGGGCTGAAATACTGGGGTCGCCTGTAAGGATTTTTAGGAGCTGACCTTTCCTCCAAGTTGATTGTGTTCATGCAGGTTTTGGATGTGAGCTGCCCTAAAATAATGTGGATGTTACTCTTGTCATTTGGCACACACAAACCACCACCTTCCTTTTCTCACATCCTAGTATAGCATCATGACTTTTCTTTTTAAGGGTGGGACTACCTAACATGTAATGGAAATTCTCATCCTCCTCTTGCCAGCCCTCAGATGATTTGTCACCTCCTTCCTCCACCCGAGATGCTTTGAAGAAGTTAATATTTTGAAGCAAACATAATTGCAAGTAAATGCCGCTGTATTGCAGCATATCCTTCCTTCGATGCCAGCCACGCCGTGCTGGCAGGAAGCAACGTTAAAACCTTCAGAAAAACTATAAATCCTTGCTGTAGCACATCTAATTCGGTTGCAGGACTGAAACGGCTGCCGATGAAAAGCGATTCCGTGCTGTCGAGCAAGAAGCGGTGGCAACACATTTAGAAGCGATTGAGCCTCTTCTGTTGCTGTTTTCCAGCATAATGAAGTGATGGAGCCGCTCGGGAAGCCGACTTTGAGCGTTGGCATGTTTCATCTTGAACGTTTTCTCCATGTGGGTGAAGGTTACTGAGCAACTCACCTTCTGGAGACCCACATTCCCCTGGAGACTTGTTGCTTGAATTCTTACCCGACACCAACAGATTGCTCTTCCCTGTGTTTTTCTGCCTTTTCACGAAAGATTTCTGGTGTCCTCTAGGTCGCCCCTCTCGTCGCCTCAGAACCTACAAGAAGTCATGTTGTATTTTAACAAGAACTTTCGCTGTATTTTTAGCTTTTTGGAAGGAAATAAATCAGCCATCCAACAAGAGTCTATATCAATGATTCTGTCTTTCTTTTGGAATAGTGTCTTAACTAGTTGTTACTGCACAAAAGTCTGTGTAAACATAGAGATTTGCTGAGTTTTTAATGTTATTTTGTAGAAATCAATAGATTCTCCTCCTCCTCCTTCCTCCTCCTTCCTCCTCCTTCCTCCTCCTTCCTCCTCCTTTTCTCTTTTCTTCTCCTCCTCTTCTCTTTTCTCCTCCTCCTCCTCCTCCTCCACCTGTTGTAGGGCAGGCAGGTCACTACAGGGTGCTTGTAGCTCCGTCCTCTTGCAGACGACCCTTTGATTGCCTGGGGAGGACGGTGTAAACATCCGTGACAGCTCTGCTCCTCCACAACCCGTCTGAGGAAGCCATTAACTCGGATCTGGGCTGGACTGCGTAGCTGCAATCACATGAGCGTGGCGTGGCTGAAATCACTTGCCTGTGGAATGGGAAACATTTTTCCTTTTCCCCTTTTGATGGGCGGAAAGCCATGACTTATTCACGTGCTGGTCTCCACGCCTTGGCCGCGTTGCTTGCGGTGACCGTGGGCGCACAGGCAATGCTCTGTCCTCACCTCTCCCTGCCTGCAAAATGGGGCAAAACCCTCCGACCTTGGGTGCTTGTACAGGCCATACGGAACGGCAGCTCTGCAACGTCGTCTCCGCTTCCCTTCTCCCCATCCGTTGTTTATGCTGAGCCTTAGATAAGATGAGTAGCTTTTGTTTTTCCTGTAGGTAATAATAACAGCCTGTCTCTAGCAATACAGGGTTAGTTTATTCTTTCAGGAAGACATGGGAAGAAAAAAAAAAATGAATGTGGGTTTTGTAAAATATGTGTGACAGAAGATGTTTGGGGTCAGGGACACAGGAGGCTGAACTCTGGGGGTGCAAAAGTGCCCTTGGAGACCCTGCCCCAGCCACATCAGCCGTGGCAAGATCTACTCAATGTCAGCATTTTCCCTTCATGAAAAACTATCTTGCTGCTCAGTGGCAAAAAGTGGTTGTCACATTGCTGCTGACTGTGATGAAGAACAGAAATGCAGGAGTTGCATATGGGTTGATGTGTTTCCACCACAGATCTGGTCAATCTTCGGCCTCCCGTCACCTTTCTTTTCGAAATAAGTGTTGTCCCTTCCTTATTTGTTGATATGGAAAACTGATCTGCTCTCTCTGCTAATGGTAGCGGCCTGAATTCAGTTTCAGGTCTGAAAGTAGGACGCTCCGTTGATACCTTGTTGGCCAAAGCTAATGCAGCAAAAGCTTTCTTTTTCACACTGTGTTTATGGGAATGTTCACATCAGTCTGTCGCTCTGGATGTTCTTGGATATTTGTAGGAATGCAGGTGGGTGGATTCATGGATCAATACCTGAAACTCATTAGAAATCTTCAGACTCATCAGGTGTTAATTGCACTGTCAGCTGAGACAGAGGCCTCTTCTCTTTTTCTCACTCTACGCTGTAATGTGGTGGCTGTAAAGTGATTGGGAAGCATGTGCAGAGTGGAAACTCTCTGGAGGGTATTCACGTTTTTCTGTGTTCATTCTGCTGTTGCAGGGGGACGCGCGGTTTGTTCTTTTTTGTTTTTGTTGTTCTTTCCCCCCCCCCCCACTAATTCATTCACTAGCTTTAGGTAAGTCAGTCTTGTAGATCTGGTTTTGTCAGCAGAGACTGTTTAATTGGACTCTTTGCTGTTTACGCGATTCCTACCTGCAATGTGTCTTCGTTATCGTACGGCTTTGCTGTAATGTGGACTTCTAAGGCTGTGAGGACGTATCGCTTCCATTCTGCCCCAAACTGTGTCCATGATGTTTAAAAGCAAGACCAAAATTTCCCTGGGCCTCCTTTATCTCTTGTTCTTTTTTTTTTTTTAATATTTGTATATATTTCGGCTGTCTTATCCCGTGAAATGTGCTGTCATTTAGCTGTAACCCGCAGTTACTCATGTGATTTATTCCCTCCTTGCTTTCAGAGTTTAGTCTTGCTTTAAATGGAACTTATTTGGACGGCAGCCTTTCGCACTGCAACTCTCTTCCAGAACATAGATCACTAGATCTTGTACTTACCCAGCAAAATATGACTTTGGAGAAAAGTGGATGGGTTGTCGCTTAGTGCTACTTTCTGTCTTTTGATATGGTTATATTAATTTATCTTGTGTTTTTGGTTGCTTTTTGTGATACTTGCTAGCAAAACCCTCTAAGGTGTCGTCTGCCGTTCATCTTGCTGCTCCGGAAGAAGCTCTAATCTGAGCTAGTGGACGCATTTCCCTTAACTCTCCAAGCGAATCGTTTCGTAATTTACAGCAGGAATTTTCTATCGACGTGTCAAAATCAAGGCATTAGTGGTGGTGTCTTCTGAGAGGGGCACCTGCATGGGTGGAGGACTCCTGATGGTCTTCCGCTAAAAATGAACTTGCTGATGATTTTGAGGTGTAGTTTAAGAACTAGAATATCTTTCTTACAACAGATTTATGAAATGTAGGATGTGTGCTAAACTTGTAGGCTGAGGTTTACCTTGCTATTTCTTCAGAGGCTGCATTGTAATAATGTCTTGCAATCTATTTGGAAGAGATTGTTTCTTATTCTCGAAAGACAAAATGACAAGTGCGTGCCCTTCTGCATTTCTCTTCTGGTTACGCTTTTTATTTTTGGTGTCTGAGATTCTTTGCGTGTATTTCGCAATGCCAAAATCCCAAGGCTCCAAGCATGCAAAAGTAGCAGAAAGTGTTTGTTGTCCATGCGACTTGGAGGCGTGTTTATCCTTTTGATGTGAACGGCTGAGGCCCAGCGCACTGCTGGGTGCTCATGGCAGCCCTGTTACGTGCGGAGAGATTTTTGAACTCTCCATATGGGTTTCTGTTTGGGTTCTGACCCTACAAGCACAATTGGCCTAATGATGCTGTTTGCCTTGACTGAAAGGTTGGCTGGTGCAAAGGATATTCTAGCTGGGCTGTAACAGACACCTGCCTTCAGTAATAAACTTTCCCTCTTCTCAATTCATTCTAATGTCATCTGAGACACCGTGATCTGTGTTCGAAACGGGGGAGGGAATAACAGCCCTCTTGGGATCTTTCTTTTAGACAGACATATGGAAAAGCTCTGAGAGGGCTCGGTGTTTTAGATGCTGTTGCTTAGAAGTTGACTGTGTCTTCAAGAAAAAAACCCTAAGTATTTATATTTGGTGTCTATCTGAAATAATGTTTACCCTACAGTGTTTATTAAACCTGAGTTAATTTCCCCCCTCTCTATGGCTGCAGGAGCTTGGCCAGTAATGGATTCTAGTGACTGGTTGTCCCAGTTCCCCGGTCCTGCGCTGTGGCTGGGGACTGGCTGGAGACTTGAGTGGGGAAAAATTTAATGAAATATAACAAGGGCAAGTGTAGAGTGTTGCATCTGGACAGGAATAACCCCAGGTTCCAGTATAAATTGGGGAACGACCTGTTGGAGAGCAGTGTAGGGGAAAGGGACCTGGGGGCCCTGGGGACAGCAGGGTGACCACGAGCCAGCACTGGGCCCTTGTGGCCAGGAAGGCCAATGGGATCTGGAGTGGATGAGAAGGGGGTGGTCAGTGGGTCAGAGAGGTTCTCCTGCCCCTCTGCTCTGCCCTGGGGAGACCACATCTGGAATATTGTGT
>VWYH01004916.1:0-142419 GCA_013399365.1 Pampusana beccarii | reverse complement strand
GGTGCAAACTGGAACACAGGAGGTTCCACTTAAAGATGAGAAGAAACTTCTTCATGGTGAGGGTGGCAGAGCCTGGCCCAGGCTGCCCAGGGAGGTTGTGGAGTCTCCTTCTGTGCAGCCATTCAAACCCGCCTGGACACCTTCTGTGTAACCTCACCTGGGTGTTCCTGCTCCGGGGGGATTGCACTGGATGAGCTTTCCAGGTCCCTTCCAACCCCTGACATCCTGGGATCCTGTGTGACTGGCTGCCCGGCTGTGCCGCCCTGCACAGGCTCAGCCTCGCAACCCGGCGCTGAGCTGGTTAATAATAATCATTATAAAGCCTCAATTTCTCTGCCTCTGTCCCGTCTCCCTCCTGTCCCTCACTCTGAAGGGTTCTTGAAATACAGCAATTAGCATCACCCTGTCACATGGCAGCCTTGTGCTGTTTGAAAAAAAAAACAAACCACCAACCAACAACTCTGTGTCTATTACCTTTTATTTGGCATGACGACTGAGGATTACTTGCTGTTTTTTAGTCCCATGATATTTTTGTCTTGGCCGAGGTGAGCGCTGTGAGTCACGCAGCTCCATCGGCGTTGGCTTTTCATCTGGTCTTCCTCAGAAACAAAGGTTTCCAGCACGAAGCCCGGGGAACCGATGGGCTTCTTGTCACGGTGTTTTCAGTGGCAGAACGTGCTGTTGGTTCAGGTCTGGAACCTTGCTTGGCTCGCCCATTCACAAACATCATTTTCAGAGAGATGTCTGTATCTGACGTGTATGTCTTCGGCAAGTTTGGAAGAAGTTGTTGCAGTCTGAGGTGCCTACAGATGCGGATTTACCTGAGGGCGACTGAAGGTTTCCCATAATATACGAACAGTAGAAAGGTGCTTGGTGAGCGCCCATGGCTGTCCAAACAGCACAGAGATATCTGTATTTAGGTATTGTTTCCTTTGTGTTGCACATCTTCTGGAAGCCTTGCATTTCACTGGCGTTCCTGGGCACATCCCCTTTGTCTCAGTTGGTTTTTCTGGTGGTTATCCCGAGGGTTCTCTTCCACAAATAAAACATTAAAGACCTGAGGATCTGGGCAGTATGAGAGTTATTCTCTGTCTAAGAGTAAATCAGGGATCTGGGCTGTGAGGCCCCGAGTTTTTGAGGAGGAATGTTCCAGGAAAAGTAAAAGTGAAGATTTTTCTAGTAGGTCAGTCCTGCTCCATTGGTGTCATTAGGTTGGCTGGTTGTGGAGTGGAGTGACCATACACAGTGCACGGATCTACATACACATATATCCCCATCTGAATTACAATATTTATGTAACATCCTGCTTACACTAGAAATTTCTGTTAACATGTCTGTGCCAACCCAAGGCACGTGGGGATTTTCAGATTTTTTAATATTTTATTTTTGGTCTCCTAGTATAGTCAAGGTTATACCAGTTACACCAAATCATACCAGATTTAGTGCAGCTGTATTTTAGCTTGTTCAATGAACTGCACCGACTAAAATTAAAAGTCAAAACCCACAAGAACGCTTAAAATTCTTCTGATCCTTCTGCTCTTCACTAGGAGGCTTTTGTTATGCAGTCACATCAGCAAAACTAAATGTGGAATATCATTTTCCTTCTCCCTCAGCTGGATGGTTCATACATAAGAGATTATTGTCTTGAGTGTCTTACAGCATTTTAATGCTCAGCAGAGCGTGTTCTCAGGATGTTTGTAAGGGACGAGTAAATAAGAACCATCGTTCCTGGAGATAAAACCTTATTTCTTCTTGTTCTGCTTCTCTGCTGATTTATTTATTTGTTTCATATTAAATTCAGTTAAATTCAGTTACCACCTCAGAGAATTGCTCTAGTGCGTTCCAGTAACTGTGATTTCTTGAAAACGAGATGAGTGTGTGGGAGCGGAGCCGTCGTGGGCTGCAAAGCCACCTGGGCATGAGATGCTCCCATCTAGATGAGATTTGCCTTGGCCGTAGGCGCGCAGAAACAGCAACACGGTTTTTATTTTCCACATTTTGCTTTTCTAATGATTTAAGGTTTGCATTGAATTTCCTGTGAAGAGACGTTCTTTTTAGGAATATGGATGCCAATCCAGATCACTGAGTGACCCTCATGTGACAGGTTTGTCCTCGTTGGTATGGGCTGGATGCAAGAGGCTGTTCTAAAAGGGAAGAGCTCAGTGTCCTCTTACCGCCCTCTGTCCCTTCCCAGTTACTTTGTGAAAATGAATTTCCACCACTTGCAAAAATGTATTTTATGTAGTTTATTTTGTCCAGACTCTTACGGCTTTATGATGGAGAAAACATAAACTGCTACTCGGAGTTATTTGCTGCATCAAGTTTAAATGTCAAAAGACTATTTGTCAGTAAATGAAAAAAAAATAAAAATCTGAAAAATCCTAGGAATAATTCACGCTTTATGAAGCAAAGCAGCTACCTCCTGCCTAATTTAGAAGGAAACTTCCTCTGTAGATAGGGTTTGATGAACAACATGTCTTTACATGATTTAGATAAGAGTTGGTCTACTCACAGTAAGCAAAGACAGTAACAGAAGACTGATGGTGCCCATTGAAAATGAGTAATTTCTGCAGGAAGAAACGGCCTCAGCAGTGACTAAAACGAAGGAAAAAAGGAGCAGAAAACAGGACCGCAAACCAGACAAACCCAGGGGAGGGAATGTATGTATATTACGGAATCATAGCTAGGAAGTACTACCTGGAAATATGTAGGGAATATATTTTTTTATGCAGCAGGTTTTGCAGTAAACTTGCCAGTTTTCTACTAGCTGAAACATTTGGTCCTTAGCAAGTTTTATTTTGAATTCCGCTCCAAACCTGGCACGTTATTTAGGTAGAGAAATCCCTGCTATGTTTTTGGCAATGGAATTGTTGTCACTGGCGCTGTATGGGTGAAATTGGGATGCACTGAACTTAAGTTTCTATTTTGCTTTTAATTGCATCTTACTGAAGCACGAATGGTTCCCTGATACTCTCTGAAAGGCATGATGGTTTCATATTCTGGTTGTTAATTTTTAGCACTCCTTAGCTCCTTTTCTCCTTGAGGGCTTATTAGCAGGTTCTTCATTCAGTGACATTGTTGCCCTTTTTTAATCAGCCTTCTAGATTTTAACATATGACGTTACAGATGAGGATGAGAACATTATTACTTCAGTCTTTTCACTCCAGTAATTTTTATATAATAGTGAACACCCTGATTAAACATTTATCTGGAAAAGGCCATGATGAAAAGAAAAGGTAATTAAATATAGAAACTAAATATTGAACCCCTGACTTGAAGCTGCACTGATAACTGTAATTAAATTTCAACAGTGAAAACTAAAAAGTATTGTAAAACTCATCCAGTATTGTATTTTAATGTTTTGGTCAACTAGATCTGCAAAGCAAGATGCATATGTCAACTACAGGAACTGATCGATTTCTCAGGGTCTTATTTAGACTCCACTTATTTTGTTTTATATATACATGTGTGTGTATATATATATAGATATATGTATATATGTATGTATGCCCTCTCTGCATGCGTGTTCAGACTTCTTGGCGCTCACTGTAGCTGAATCAAGAAGACAGAACTGTCTTTCCTTTCGAACTAATTATAGTTCTTTAAAGAGCTTAATTAACCCTTCTTTTCCTCCCAAGGGACTTAGTCGGTGAATCCCGTGGCAGAGGGGACCTGCAGAGCATTCATTACCTGCCGCTTGGGACTATTTCTTGCTTTCTGCTTTATACTTTCTGTGAAGTGCTTTTCATCTTCTGCATCTATAGCACAGGAAAATTACCTCTTTCCTTCCTTCCTTGTGCGATGGGCCTGAGGAATGGATGGTTATTTCTGTGCCGTGTCAGGTTCTTCTTTGGTGATATGAAGGTGGTTTTCAGTCACTTGATGCGATTCCCCTCTGGAAATCTTTGTCGATGTTCTGATGGGCGGCCTTTAAGGAGCAGTGTTTTAAGGGTGTGTGTATACATCTTTGGTTTTGCAACCAGATTCAGAGCTAGGTGGCATTTTTCACCCAGCCCTGACTTGATTTGGAGACTCCCTTTTTACAAGGAATCCCTTGGAAAAGATGAGGGGCAATGGGTACAAGTTACTTCTGGGGAGATTCCGATTGGACACAAGTGGGAAATTTTTCACGATGAGAAGAACCAGCCGCTGGAATCGTCTACCCACATGGGACACTTTCAAGATTCGGCTGGACAGCTTGTCTAGACCGTGCTTGTGCCAAGGAAGGTCGGACCAGATGGTCCTTGTGGTCCCTTCCAACCTGAGATTCCGTGATTCTGTGATGGGTTTAGCGGCACCTACCTTGGAACGGGGCTGGGACTGACGTTCGCAGCCTGAAATTGGGCTTTTTGAATGAATGGTGGGTATGCAAATGTGACCCCAGTGCTGTGATGCCACGCACACTTAGGCCTGGTTCTCTGTTCATGTAAATACCTTTTTTTGGTTGGAACAGGATGAAGAGGAGAGCACAACCCTTTTTTTTCCTGGCTACTTGTATTCTGGTGCCTGGGAATTCCTTTACAGATCTTATCATCAATTCTTCTATAAATCCCAATTTACTTCTGAAATTTAATACTGCTGTCACACAACAAAACGTAGTGGAGAAATAAAACATGAAAATACTTGAGCATCAGTCCTATAACAGTTTTACATGTGCTTTTCTGTGCTCGTTTCTCAGTCTGAAGTTGGGATTCACCCTTATGAAGTGTTTTGAGATTGTGGGGTGATCAAGTGTTGCTGTCTCCAACCGTGAAGTGTGGTAGCATTTAATTTACCTGTCGATTTTCGTCATTTAGGCAACACAATTCTGATTTGCTACAAACCACCAAAGTTACCCAGTTCTAGGCTTCAGGAACCTCCAGCTTCTTCAGTGTGGGTTTTTTACCCCTCCCATCATGCAAACAGACTTGTAATTTGTTCGGTTATCTAGAACATCTTAATTACACTTTACACATAGGATGGTTTTTGAGCAGCAATATTTGTAAGAAACAATTAGGAGAAATGAATGTCAGAAGTGATTTTCTGACCACAAGAATGAAGTTCCTTACCGCCTTCTTTTTAAAACAGCATGAATTAGAAACTCAAAAATAAACTGGCAGAGGTGTGCAAAGACATCATCGTCGTGGGGCAAGCTTCACTCATTACTTGAAGACTCTAATTCAGGGTATAATTCTTGACCTTTTAGAAGCACAGACTTTTAAAATAGTGCAGTGCATGGTGGTTTGAACTAAAATGATCTTTCTGGGTGCTTGCTAACATTGATAGTTTTCATAAATCCATCCTGCACAGCTCTAAAAGTTTCCTATAGTTTTAAAGCTATGTGATCTTTAATATATACATTTCTTCATTTCCTTTTCATTACGTTGGTTTTAAATTTTCAGTTGAGGGAGAACGCGGCATTTATTCCTCTTTGCTCTTGGATGTTTGTCCCTGCTTTATCGTTAGCAATCGTGATTCTTCCCTGCAAAACTGTTGCCTCTCCAGGCTGATGGAGTAGGGTGTAGCCATTTAGAAATGTGATTCGTGTTTTTCTTTCTTCGCAGAAACCCGCCTAAAGTATTTCCTGAGGCTTTTCTCCGAATCTGTGTGTCAGCGCAGTAAGTTAGCAAGTGGTAGCTCTGTCTCGCAGGGAAATTTAGCACAGTGACACTGTAATATGTTCATAAGATGACCTAGATTAGAAATGTCTTGTTCTTGGTTTGCAGAAATCTGTTCAAATATTTAATATGACTTGGAGCTCGTTGGTTTTTTTGGTGTGTGCGCTTTATTTTATTTTATTTTTTAATGCTGTAAAGAAAGAAACAAATTTCAAGTGAGAAATGCCTCCAGGACCCAAACAGTTTCAGGGAACAGGGGAACTGGAGTTAATATACATTAGAAACATGCGGTCTGTCCCTGTGGTCTACGTACTTCGTCCTTCTCATCCTACCCCAGAGGAGAAGGGAATCTGGAGCCTACAAGAAGTGGCTGCAAGCAGAACAGTCCTGTACTTCCCTGTGCAAAATTCTTAGTGAAAGCAGTTGGGCAGAGTTTTGGGAACAGGCTGCTTCCTTTTTTCTTTATCCGTCTATCTATCTGTCCATCCATCCGTCCGTCCATCCATCTGTCCATCCATCCATCCGTCCATCCATCCATCCGTCCATCCATCTATCCATCCATCTATCCATCCATCTATCCATCTGTCTATCCATCTATCTATCCATCTATCTATCCATCTATCTATCCATCTATCTATCTATCTATCTATCACTTTCCCACCCCTCTGAAGCTTTTCCCATCCCTCCGAAAGATCGCACAGCTTCATACGTTGAAGGTGGAGGTTTTCAAAAGCACCAAGCATCGCTCTTGGTCTCTCGGCACGGTTTGAAAGTTTTTGCCATGAACTTAAAAGCGAACAGGGTTAGGTGGCCCTTAAATGCGTTTTGTTTCTCTTATCCTGAAAAATCTAAGGTCTGTGATACAAGAAAACTCCACTTTCCTGCGTACCCTTCCAAAGTGCTGGGCAGCCAGTGAATGGTGAGGTACAAATACCAGTGTAAACAAGACATCGGAGAAGGAGAAATACGGATCTTGAATTACAATCAGCACCATAAAAAGCAGACGGGAGCTTCACAAGAGCTAAGAGGCTGTGGGATGCGGAGAGGTTTGCTTTGTTTAGCAGAGCGGCAGGGTGGCCTGAGAAAGGAGAAACCAGACAACAAAATAGGGCAGTGGTTTGCCAAACCAGTTCCTTGGAAAAGAGTTAGGCAAGTGAAGAGCAAAGCCTGAGCCTAGCTTAAGTGCTCTCACATCTCACCAGCTTCTGATGCTTGGCTTGAGTCACTTGTAAATGAATGAACATGAATGGAGATGATGACTAATTCAGCTCCATGGACTTTGGGTTGGCATTTACATGGAATTTAGAAGGGAAAGAGTAAGGTCAACACCTCCGCCTTCTTGAGTTGATGTAGAGGGCTCATCTCCCATGTCACGATCCCAGAAATACATTTCCTTTCAGAAAACGTCATCTGGGGTAACTAGTGGCAGTGCAGACACGTTCCCCAGGCTCTTCCTCAAACACCCTCTTCTCTGAGGGACAGAAGGACTTGAAGAGCTCCCTGTTACGTGGAAATGTTCAAATACCACAGGCATCCACGGTGGTGTGGCCAAGGAATCGTAAAAGAACAGTCAAGTCAGACTGGTTTGGGAAGCCCTCTGGTTCGTTTTGGTTTTATCGTTTAGCTAAGTTACGGTAATTCAGCTTTCCTGATCTCATTAGGTGGTTGATATCAAGCTGTCACCAGCTCTTTCTGCTCTTGTCGTTAGAGAGGGGTTGAGAATAATGCCTGCTTAGAGCTGAAAATGGGTGTAGAACACGTTGCCACTGCCTTGATCACAGGCACGTGTGTTGGCTGATTAAATGGTGGTGAGTTGCTTTTTGTTTTGTAGTAGGGTTGCATATTTTTCGGGCTAATTTCGACAAGTCTATTATAGGAATATTTACAAAGGAACCTGGGAGGAGATGGTGGTCTGCAGTCTTTTGAGACTCAAGATCCAGTTTTGTTTTTTCGTATGAAACCTCTCTTCAAGAAAAAAGAACACTTTTTCTAACCTTAAAGTATTCCTTTCTGCAAGTATTCCTTTTGGCATCAGGGTTGTGATGCACAACAAAACAACACAGAATGGTAAGGGTTTTTTACTTTTGAAGTGGAACGGTTCATAGAAAATGAGAGGCTGAAGTGTTAAGCTATACAAGTCTAATTAAACCTTCTTTCATCTTTAATAAACTATGGCCTCTCTAGAAAAATAAAGCATAGTGTTTGGATTAACAAGTGGCACCTGCAATTTAGGATTAAAAAATTTACGTTTCATTGCTTTGGCCTGGCTACTTGACATTAAGAATCAGCAAAGCTTGATTGTTAATTTTTCTTTCACTAGTTTGGCTGATGATGAGTATGAGGGTATTATCAGGATATATTGCATTAAGCTAACATTGTTAATCTGTTCCAGATTCAAAACAGAGGTAAAACATCTGCTTTGGTTGTGGAGCCGGAGCCCCGTGCCAACCGTAGCATGCCTAATGCAAAGGGAGAGATGAAATGCTGTTCCGGACTGATTTGCACGTTCACACGTAGTTACTCTGCTATTAATGGAAATAACGCTGTCGTCAGCCTCAGTTGGCAAACATTTTTAATCTGAGTTTTATACTAGCTTACCAAAGGCAAATGCCAGAGACTAAAATCCGCAAAGGATTTGACTGTTTTATGAAAGCAGTAATAACTGACCACAGTGAGCTCCGTGACCCTCTAAGACAAACCAGGCAACAAAAACATTAGTGTTTAACGTCTTTTAAAGTATATTTGACACCTCCTGAGTGGTGCTGAGGCTTTGCTGTGATGTACAATGCAAGAGGAGGTTACCTGAGCCTGAGCAAGATCCAGCGGTAATATGATAAACTGAAGGTCTGCTGGTGTCATGCCACGTTTTAGTGTGTTTCTACCCAAAGGCACTAGACTTCCCTTGAACTTCTGGAAATATATATATATTTTTTATTGATTTCTGTAGAAATTTCTCTAGCGCCAGCACCACACTATTTAAGTAATTGTCCCTTTTCTGGTGTAATACCCAGCCAAAATGCTAGAAAAAGCATGTTCTCCGCTTTTTATTGCGAGTGCAGTCTGCTGTAGCTTATCCTTTTTGTGTTAAGCTTTCTATTTGTGTAAGCGTGGTATGAATTTTGTTTGCGTTCTTTTGCTTTTGTATATTCAATCCCTTGCCTTATTGAAGCCCGCAGAAAGGAATCCCTTTGACTTTCAGTGATCATCGGACTAGATCTGGTTTTGAAATGATGGGCTGCAGTTCACTGTAACTCAGCCAAATTGGTAACCAGTGTCCTGGTTTGCATTGCCTTTAATGGAGCAGAAGCGCATCCTCTTTGCGTGCAGCCAGTTGAGCTGTGTAGGTCTTGGGTGTGGAAAACAGATGATTTCTTTTAGCAACAACCTTTTACATATTGCAAATTGTTCTCATGTTCCCTTTAAATTTTCTTCTGTGTAGGCTGAATAGCTGCAATCTGTTTAGATGTTCCCTGAAAATCGTATTTTTGAGCTCTGTTTCGCTCCTCAAGTCAAGTGGTGGCCCAAATTGTCTCACTGCAGCTGCAGCCTAAGCAGTGCTGAGCAGCATGGAAGGACTGCTCTGTGTTTTGCAAGCCATATTCCTATTTTAAGGTCTCCTTCTCCTTCATAACGTTGTTCACTTATATCCCGTTAGTGAACTGTGGTTCTGAATTCTTTCTTATACAAAGCGACTCTGGATTTCTTGCTCACAGGCGTGCTGTGTTCTCCTCCATTCTGAAAAGTGTCCTCATCTCCCTCCAGTTGTTTGTGTAACTTGTCCGGGTGGTTGTAAATTCTGATCCTGCCCTTCGACTTCCTTGTAGTCGCTTGCAGAGTAGTTCGGAAGTATCTGCAAATTTATTAAGGCACTCTTGTGTTTCATAGCTGCCTTCTTTGTGTGTACATTAATATAAACCAGACACCATTAACCAGCGGAAGTCCTAATCTTACTGAGGAAGATCTTGCAGGCTCAGATACCACTTTATAATTCACTAAATCAGGCTTAATTTTCTAAAACTGATTTTTGCGAGGGTGTATGATGAGTAGCGATGCATGCCGCATAAATCAGACGTAGCACTTGATCGCAGTACAGACAGATTGAGTGGGCTGCTTAGGACACGAGATGAAATGCAGGTCTTGCTGCTGCACTGAGGGAGGAAAATGAAAAAGTTGCTTAAACCAGCTGCGGTGTGTGTAGCGGTCCCTGCTCATGCTTACCTCAGTGAGGAAGAGAGGGTTAGGACATGGTTTCATGAACTGAAGGAAGATAAACTTGCAACATTTCCGTTTCTCTGTCTTATTTTTTTTTTCTTCTCAGTTGCGGTTGCTGCTGGTACAGTGGGGGAAGGCGGGATGGCCGCGGTCTCCAGAGGACGTGGGGCCCTGAACACAGCCAGCAGCAATCTGCTTGCTCCCCAGAGCATTCCCTTGTGCGTAGAATTGCTTTTATCGCCTTGTCCTTTTTTCTCAAATGTGATTGAAATTGGCCAAGTTAAAGAAAAAATTTAGAAATTGCTGGTATGCTTGAAGGATAAGGAATTACGGGAGGGAGTCCAGCGGCAGGCTGTGAACATGGTGAGGGGCCTAGAGCACCTTTCTTGTGAGGAGAGATGGAGAGAGCTGTTCAGCTGGAGAAGCTGAGAGGGATCTGATCAATGTTTATAAATATCTCAGGGTGGGTGTCAGAGGAGGGACCAGACTGTTCAGTGGTGCCCAATGACAGGGTGAGGGGCAGCGGGCACAGACTGAAACACGGGAGGGTCCATCTGAACATGAGGAGAAACTGCTTCACTTTGAGGTGCCAGAGCCTGGACCAGGCTGCCCAGAGCGGGTGTGGAGTCTCCTTCTCTGCAGACATTGAAACCCACCTGGACCGACCCTATGTGATCTGCTCTGGTGACCCTGCGTTAGCAGGGGGGTTGGATTTGATGATCTCCACAGATCCCTTCAACCCCAACCATCCTGTGGCTCTGTGAAATGTGTTTGATTTCGTCGCAGTACGAGTGAGCAGGAAATGAAGCTTTTGGTACGGCTGACGTTTTTGAGGTGATCCTCTCCCCTAACCACTTTATTCGTAACTCTCTGGTGAGGAGCGGGCCTGCCACCAGGGTTGCCATTGCTCTGCCGTGCCGCCAGACATTTAATTTCTCGTGAGGTTCGCAATCTCGTTCTCCCTGGCCACCTCTCAGCTCTGCTTCTGGTGGGCAGAAAGCACAGGGCTCTTCGGAAAACAGGTGGTGTAACCTGGCACAGCACCTCGCATAAAATGATTTACACCAGCTGGAATTTGTGCCCTCAGAAATGGGACTTTTCTGCTGTCCTTTTGGTTAGAAACACCGCCTTGGTGCCAGGCCTTCCTCCCTGCTCCGACCCAGATGGTAGATGGGTTATGGAGGAGGGGTGAAGAAAAATTAAAAAAAGAGGGGAAAAAGCTCTGTGAGTCAAAATGTCAATGTAACAAGAAAATATCGGTGTGACAAATGGATTAGTGGCAGCACTCGCTGCTGGAAATGTATAAGAAGAATTGGATCTTTTTTTGGTAGTGCCGTTACAATCCCAGGCTGTTATTTAACAGTGTTGTTGATATGTCTGTTGTGAGATATTACGCAACACACACTTTGGATCAAGACAAACCCCCAAGAAACTTCGAAGAAACAAATTCAACAAGACAAACTCAGGATACCATTAGATCGATTATCCTCAATCTTTGTAGATATTCCAACGAATTTTATTATGCTGTCTACAACAGACTTCTCTCCACTAAAATGGGTAACAAATGCTGGTGAATATCACAGATGTTATGCTGTGATGTTTATTGTTGTTTCCTTTAAAAAATGGTTTCTTATTTTAACTAGTCTGCAGCATGCTGAGTCTTTGTCTCCACTTGACTAATGTAACTTCGAGACAGCATTAACTAATTTTCTGATATGATCTGCCGGCACTTAAAAACCCCACATACCCCCCAACCCCAAAGGCCAAAACTAAAACCCACCACAGATACCGAGTGGACAGCAATGAGAATGAAGGAGACGGCATGGGATAAGCTGAATTAAACATGCTTAGCTCTTTTCCTTTTTAGAAGTGACCTAAATTTAACATGCCATGAGTTATTTCGGTGCCTTTAACTGATAAGTCTAACAAAACATAGGCCATTCGGAGCACATTTGGTGTGTGAAGGAATTTTGGGATTCCAGGAACGGCAGGATGTAACCTTTGCTTCACCTGGAAACATAAGCAATTCTCGGGGCCGTTGATGGGCGTCGTGATGAAAAATGGGAGGCAGCCAAAATCTGGAGCCAAGCTAAGAGCCAGAAATAGGTCTGCCGAGAGGCTTGTTTTGCACCGTCCGGAATGGCATATCAGAAATGGTGTGAACAGAAATAGAGGGCTTGACCCAGCGTTGCACGAGCAGAATGAATCCTGAATATTTTCCTTTTTAAGTATCGTGAAGGCTTGACTAAATAGACGCTGTGTTAAAGTTTCAGCAGTTGTTTCTCGGTATGTTGTAATACTATTTCTCCGCGTAGTTTTCATTTTGCTTATGGTTTTCTTTCTCGCTTGAAATGCAAGTGTGTATTGGATAGTGTGCTTTCTTTTTTTTTTTCCCTCTTCATTCTGAGTGTTTAACAACTTCTGAATTCGAAGAATTTTAAAGCAAAATATTTCCCTTAATGAAATAAGCTATTAATGATGCTGTCACAGCTTTTATAAATTATTTCCCAAAATATGCTGTATCCATCTTTGATAATTAGGAAGTGTCATTATCTGCCCTTCAGGAATTAAAAAAAAAAAAAAAAGTTATTTAAAGTTGAAGTCATTAATGCATGAACATGGCTATCGCTGAAGATCTGTTTTTTCCAGTTCACAGGCTCTGATCGTTCTCCGTTATCTCTGTCTCTTGCTGTTACAATTAGCAGTGATAGATTCTATTGTAATTGATCTATAAAAAGTAAATCTCATGGCAAAAAGGTCGGGAGGACTAAGGCCGTTGCAAATGGGTATATGGCAGCTATCTCCTGTCAGCAAAGGTTATGTACATCAGCAGTGGGAGACTCATAACCTGCTTCAGAGGCACAATAAATACCGAGTTTTGATGTGAGGAACTGCATGTAGATATGACTGGGGTATCCTGGACAAAAATTGAGATGAGGATCTTGTATTTCTTACAGGTCTAAAGGGCACGGTGTTGTTCTCAATCTGCTTTCTGAGTTAAGCAGCTGGTGCTAATTAAAAAGGTCAAGCATTTCCTGTAAAACCAGGTGTCTCATTCAGATTTCGGGCAGAAGGAAGAAGGGTCAAACCGCCTCATTGTAGACTTTACTTTTTTTAAAAATGCAACGGTGCGCAGTACTTTACTCTCTCCCTATTAAAAGAAAAACATCATCTGCAATTATTTGTAAAAATCCAATAGATTTGAAGTTGTTTTGGGTTTTTTCTCTTGTGATGGTGCCTCTGAAGTCTCACCCCCAGAGCCCAGCTGATACCTTTGCAGGCTGTGCCTGCAAGTGCTTTCGGAGACTCATCTTTGTTGCTTGGCTATGGGGTTTTGTTGCCATTCAGCTTGAAATTGGGGAGTTCTTTGCTTTCCTGTTTATTTCCTTACATAAATATTATGATAAATGTACATGAAATGGAAATACTTTGGTGTGAGCATTCTAATTTCATTCATTCACTGGTCCTTCCTAGCTGGGCGTGTTAGGTTTGTGCTAAGTCTATGAAATACTAATATTTATTAGCATGCATAAGATTAGAGAATCACTTTAAACAAGAGAAAAGTGCAGAAATGAGACCATTTCAGCCTTAGGTAAATTGTGATTTGTTTGAGTTCGGCAGAAAGGAGCAGACTCTGAGATTTGGCGTTTGCATCCTCTGGTAAGGAATCATCTGTGGCCGTTCTGCCATGGGCTGGGAAGGAAACATGCGAAATAGTTCAGGCAAAATGCTTTTATTTTTATTTTATTTTTTATTTTATTTTATTTTATTTTTTTATTTTATTTTATTATTTTATTTTTCTTTTTCCAAACAATATCTTTTTCCTCTACAATATGTACGACTTCAGACAGTTGTGATAAAAGGTGCTGCTTTTCTCCTTTTTCCATCGGAGGAGCGGCAAGAACGAAATTCCAGGGTGAATCTTTCTCAAGGGCATAAGGGATAAATATGTCTTAAAATAGACACCGTCAACTTAGACATGTATTCTCCACATTTGAATACGATGAATTTTGCAGTGAAAAGCTTGGGGTGAAACAGTATTTCTCCTGTTCTTCCAGCTTGTTTGTGAATTTTGAGATAATCCGTTTACAAGACAGTAAAATTGTGCAGAGCCTTAAGAACTGATGCGGTTTTACGTGCTTAAGTAGTCACGCATGCTTCCATTTTGCAGGATTATTTTAAATTCTGCAATGAGCGGGGCAGATTGTTTCTCCCTTGTGCCTGATTATTTATTTATGCATTCCGATTCATAATAGCATAATAACAGACTTGAAACAATAAGATAATTATTTTGCTTCTTGGGTGGTTAAAATTAACTGCGCTCGCTGCATACTTATTCAGTAAAAAGATACAAGATGTTTATTGCCCAGAAATTCATTATCTGCGTGACGTTCTGTTTCTAAATGTGTGTTGCGTGACCATTAATCTGTGCCAACAGCAAGCACGCAGCAATAGCTGATGTAATTAGTTTTCCCCTTACATGCCAAGGGGAACATCTGGGCTAATTGTGTGTTGTTGACAAAAGTTGCCATTATAATGGGGGTCCCTGTTTGTGCACACACACGCTCATTATATGTACAAACACGCTCGTGATTTCAGTTTATCCTCAAGCAAACTGATGGTTCTTACTGACGAGATACTCTTGGTGATTTGTTACTGGGGTCATACAATGTCTGTGGGCAGCGTTAATAAACATCAGCAGGAATAATGTGCTCACCTTTTAAAAAGAAAACAGACAAACCTGTAATGCTGCTTCTTCTGTGTTTATTTTTTTGCAGCCACCACTGGTCCAAGCGATTTTCAGCGGCGATCCAGAAGAGATACGGATGTTGATCTACAAAACTGAGGATGTCAACGCCTTGGTATGTGCCTGGGATATATAAGCACCGTGCTTAGGAACCGTTGCAATGACAGTATTCATCATGTCTTTAGTAATTAACACATAACAGAATGGAAATTATTTGGAAGTTAGAGATTTGGGGCTTCAGTGGAATCCTAATTTAGTAGTCTGAAATATAATTATCTCCAGGAGGTGACTTTACGTTTTCGAAGTGTATGGTAATCATTCTAAATACGCAGGTCAGTCAGGGACATTGTTTTCTCTCTTACTGAGAAAATGAATGAAAACAGCTGAAAGCTGCATAGTTTTACTCTCTGTAGACTTGGCTTTTATGAAGAGCCTTTGCAGATCAGGAGCCGTTATTCAGCATCTGACTGTATTTGAAATAAAGCATCACTATAGGTCCCAGCAGAGAGAGTAAGGAAGCAGTATCTTGGCAATGATTTGCCCGCAAAGGAATTACTGTTCTGCGAACTGGCTTATTCGAGCCAGAACAATGGCAAGCAGCTGTAAACAAGTAGTAGTTAAATAGTTTTGGCAGTGGAAAAAAAAGAAAAAGCATCTCCATTTGAACTTGGTCTTTTTGCAGAAGTTGGGTTTTTGTTTTCCCTCTTTGATTTTTGACTTAGATCCGCACTGTTAGAAATGAACCCTGCCGGTCCTGCCCACCATCTGTGGCCTCTGAAAGCGGTGAGAATATAAAGCAGAAGCAGAATGGTGATTTCCAGGTGTTTCCTGGGCTTTTGAACCAGCCTGCCTTTTCTTCGTGTCTTTCTCTGACGTCGTAAAGCTACCGGTTAACTGGTGGCTAACTCCAGCAGTTCGCCTGGTGGAGTCCTGGCTCTGGTTCAGAGCTGCACAAAGGAACCACAGAACTCATCCTACATCTCCCTTGAGTTTCCTCCTTGTTTTCCCTGATGGTCTTAAAAAACGAAAAGAAAAAACCCCAAACCAACCCAAACCAACCCCAAATCCAGATGAACAAGATAGTGCTAAAATTTCCTTTCTGTTCCTTCTTGGTTTTGTTTTTGTTTTGTTGTTTTTTTTTTCAAAATAGCATTTCCTGTACAAGGTTGTTATTGCAGGCTTCTCAAATGTTTTTATATCCTTTGGCTGCAAGTGTGGTAGTGATGGTTGCTAGGGAGATGTTCTCAACTGTCAGGTGTGCTATTAAATGGAGAAATATGTATTTTATAGATGAGTACCATAGTGCTTAATAGGAAAGGTCGTTGAACTTGAATGGTCTTGCCCAGCATCCCATTTAAGATGGTAAAAGCCCACCCGTGGATGCTTTGCCTGAACAGCTGTTTTGTCAAGAGCAAAACCCAAAGCTGTTCTTTGGAATAGCGAGAAAACTACCCATCGACCTGAATTCTGAAGATTCTGTTCTGGATAGCGATTGCAGACGAGCGGCAAATGCTTAAAATATCGCTAAAGAACGATCGAAAGATAGCGTTTCCGTTCTTGTGCTGTGAGCCGGCAGTTTGCGCCGCGTGCTTACGGTTCTATTTTAAGGGTGTTTTTAATTACTTCCATGTTAATGTTTGTCTAGCGCTTGGTTGCTCACGTGAGAGGAAACTCTGACAGCGTTTGGCAGCAATTTGTCCTTTGTTGATCCTTTTGGTTAGCTGCATTAATATTGGGCTAGTTCAGATGTAGGTAGGACAGGGAAACAGAATAAAGCTGTGTTTTCGCAGCAAGCTTTGCGGATTTCTGAAGTTTTAAAACCGGTTTTCTGGAATCTGCAGCAAGAGAGGTATTTGGAAGGCAGAAGAAAAAAAGCACGTGGAGAAACTAAGCAAAATTAGGGATGCATATTCATATTTCCTAAGAGAAAATTAATCTCAGAGGAAAGAGTTTAGAGCAAATCGGAAGTTCAGAAGGTTACTTTTTTTTTTTTCTGTCTTGTAAAATAATTTATGTCTTTCCAAGCTGGGAAGGGTATGTTGATGGAAATGGCTACATTCTGGATGCTGCTATAGTTGTGACTTTTTCTTTGCAACAAAATAAATGCTGTGGCTGTTAGGCTTACAGGTCTGGAAAGGCTTCTGGAGGATTTAGTCAGGAACTTTGGAAACTTCTGCTTTCACACAGTATGGCACTTTGGCGCTAGGTAATAGCTGCATTTTCAGTGGGTATTTAGCCTCTAAAGTGCTATTTGATATGATGTTAATTTAAGTGGGAAACGACTTAGATTTATTTTTTTCCTACAGAAGGAAATTGTGAACATTTCTGTTACGTAAGGAAATGTAATATGAAATTGCATTGGTGTTTGCAATGCAAGGTAACCAGCATGACTTTCATTTAGAATAAATATTCTTTTTCTTTTAGAAAAGAAATATAATGTTTTGTATTTTATAAAGAAGGTGTTTGAACTGCAAAGAAGATTCTGCTGGAGTTCCCTGAGAGTCTGAGATGTTCTGAGTTCCTTTGTGCAGCATGCTGATATACTAGTGGGTACTAAGTTATATATATTTATGCTGGTGACTCTTGTTATCAGTGTCCTCCAAATATTTGATACAGTAAGGATGTATAAGCTATTAAAAGCAGGATTTGGCTGTAGCTGCTTTATTTTATCCTAAGGCAGCAGTGTCAGCCTGAAATACCTGAATTTTCTAAATGTGCATTCATGAAAATGGAAGAGCTATTGTAGTCTGTGTTTTGAGCCTTACATTGGAAACTTGCTGCTATAGACATTAAAATATTTCCATTAATTAGGATAACAGTTCCTACAGTCTCAATCTAGGATTAGTAATTAATTTTAAAAGTCATCTTTCTCTAGCGTGAAATCTCCTGCCAGCCCCAGGGACCCAAAAGTGTTAGATGGGGTGAGGCAAAGGGAAGAGAATTTTTCTTGTCTCTAGAAGATCGAAGTATTTTTCTCTTCCACTTCCTGGACGCTTGGCAATTAAAAGCTCAGTCCAGAAAAAAAAAAAATCTTTGTTTCTGAGGCTAAACTGAAGCCTGTGGGGATGAGAGGAGCTGGAACCAGGATCTGCATTTTCAGACGGGGATTTCTGTGCTTGGTAATAGCAGAAGAAAGAGCACGAGGCATAAGTTACACAGCTTGACTGTCACCTCCCAGCTGGTGCTCACAGTTAAGCTTTTCCATTTCCTCGGTGAATTACAGGCTTTAATAAGGGAATCTGGGAGAGGGAGGAAATGGTAAAGTGGCAGATTTTCTTTGTACGGCATCAGCTTTTTGGCTCTGAACAGTTGTAACTAACCCAAAAAGTAGCTGCTCATTTGTTTTTAGCCTCTTCGGTAGTTCTTAACCCAATGTTTAATTTACCTGAAGGCAAGTCGTATCTGAATGCCTGACTTTTTTTTAAAAAAACATTTTTTATTTTTTAATGGTGCCAGCTACTTTGCGCTATTTAAATAGGGTGTAGTCAGATGTGTAACAACAGTAAGTGTTAGTTCTGATCTGAACAGCTGCGGTTGATGTAAAAGTTCAAGTCCATTACCTCCTTTGAGTTGTAGGGCGTGTTGAGGAGGAACTATTGGCATTTTTCTTAATGTGCCTGTATATCTAACATATGCTGATATGATTTATCTGAGCCGCTGTTCTGCTAATCTTCATGTACACTAAGGCTCTGATCCAATAGAGCACTTAAGGACTAGCCTAACTTTAAGCCTGTGAAGGGCCTTATCAGTGTCACTGTGATCACTTGAAGAGTTTAAGCACGTGTCGAGTGTTTTTCTTGCTGAGAACCTCTGTCCCCGATTGCCTGTTTGTTAAATTCTTAATTTCCTTTATCTGTACTTTTTTTTTCATGTGTACGGATAATGTTAACATGCAACATCATCTCTTCTGTGGACTATATAGGTCACTAATACAGTGTTAATCTCTCAGCATGGTTTTCTAGCCATTGTTTGGGTTATCTGCTGTCTCCACCGCCCTTTTGTTCCTCTGAGAACCGCACTTGAAGCAGGTCTGATGGGCCAACGTTATTTCTAGTTTGCTTTTTGCTATTAATCACTAAAGCGCTGGATGGCCTCGGTTCCTTGATAGAAAAAATGGCTTGGTCTTGTATCGTTACCATTCAACTTCAGAGTACTCTGTTCTGTTGCCAAAGTTGGCCATGTTGCAAGAACCCGCCGCAAAATTTTATCGCTGACAGGTACGATAGCTATTACAAACGCTACGTTGTGCTAAAGAGAGGTTAGTGCGTTAAAATGAACAAGCTAAAAAAGAAATAAAACTGATCCTGCTTTTGTACAAATGTTCGATCAGTCTTAGTGTATTTGCCCACATGTACAACGTACTTCGAGGACAGCCCAAACCAATGACCTCTTGGGCATTTTAAAAGTGAGATTTTACTTTACAGGCTCAGAGAGATGTTTTGGGGGAGCATGTAAATACCAGTAGTGTTTCTTTGTTGGTATCATTTGAACCTCTTACCAGCTTATGGGATTTAATGCTGATGGGTTATGATGTGATACATTTGATTGATAAGACTTTTAGAACTTCTTTTGTATTAGTGGTTAAGAAACCAAAGCGCGACATTTTTGGAAACGGGTCAAATAGCATGATTAGCAGTATTAGCAGTTCTTGTGTGATTTTTGTTGCCCGTATTACAACGTTTAGAAGTTTATTTTAAAGGCCTATGTTTTGGAATCATCTGAATAAAGCAATAAAATAAAGGAGTTCATTTGTAAACACTGTATTTACAGCCCTTGAAGTTAAAAAATAAAATCTTGAAAATGTGACTCCCTGAGGCTGAAAATTACAGAAATCAAATAAAAGTAGATGTATTTTGGAAGTTGTATATATGATTATTAGCAATTCTTCTAGGTTTAAAGGCACAGACCTGATTGGTAATATTTTCTTTATTTGTCCAAATTTCTTTATATGTCCAAATGGGTGTACAAACCCATTTTGGGCTGCTGTTGACAACCAGGCTAAATGGTGTGCAGGAACCTTTGTAGACTAAGAGGACTGCACCTCGTCCTTGTGTGGAGTTCTAAACCATTCTCCAGAGATATTCTTCTGAGGAGTCCGGTGTTATATTGTTAATGCTAACTGCATTACCAAGTCTGATGTCCAGAAGCAGGTGAATTATGTCGTTGCAATACTTAAAATGGAAAAAGTTTCTGAAAGAGACTCGAGGATGATGTCTTTACTTGTTTTAGATTGGATTCGATTTTGTTTATCTACCTGTAAACAGGACATCAGGGTAAAGATAGTGTCTCTGCAAGGTCTGGTAGAAACAAGTGATAAAGGAGCTGAGGATTATTGGGGGGAAACATGTTATTCAGACCTTGAATGTTGTCGTTAAAGTGGTTGAGATAGCATTTCTAATTATAAGCAGAAATACAAATAGAAAAATAAACACCATCTACAAATCCATTGCTCTTTAACACTAACGCTTGCAGTTATGGACCATGACTTATGATTGAACAATATGGTTTTGTAGGATGCCGAGAAACGAACTCCTCTTCACGTTGCATCGTTCCTGGGGGATGCAGACATCATTGAGCTTCTCATTTTGTCAGGTAAGGTACTGTTCCTCACTGTTGTTAGCTGGTAAATTACCTGATTTTAAAGCTCCAAGGAATACCTAGAAATGCATATATGAATGAGCTTTGGGCAGTGCTCGTTTCTGAGTTTCATAGAGCTGCTTGCGGTTGTTGCATGCATAGAAAATATATTTAAATTTGGCGATACAGGTATAAAACATGTGCTTTGACTGAGTGCAATTGATAAACAGAGCAACTAAAAAATTTCTAAAGCATTCAAACTTACAATATTTGTAGATTCAAACACTTGCTAAAGTACATATTTGAAATGTGGGCTCACATCCTGGAGTACAAGCCAAGAATTCCTGTTAAGAAACAATTATTATGGAAAAGAGCAAAAGAATTGTTAATGAGTTTGAATGAATTGAATCACGCTTCAGCTCCTATCTATCTGGGATCTGGAGATGCATTTCCAGGGTGAACAGGGTGCCAGGATAGTCGAGGGGAGCGCTGAGGGTACCACATACAGCTCAGCTCTTGTTTTCAGGAAACAGTCGGGCGAGATTTTCAGTGTCGCACCCACTGCACGGCTGTAACCTCTGCTGTTTCTTTGCAGGCGCTCGTGTTAATGCCAAGGACAATATGTGGCTGACTCCTCTCCACCGAGCGGTCGCTTCAAGAAGTGAAGTGAGTAAGATCTGCTTACTCTGCTTTTGCACGTAACCTACGTGCTGGGGGAAAACGCGAACAGTTGAGAGCCGTAGTGACACAAAGAGGGAAAGCGTTTTCTGTTAGCTGGGCCTTTAGCATTGCAGCTGAAGGCCAGATTTACAAGTTCGTTATCGCTGCTTTTGAGCCTTAATGTGGTTGATCTTTGCCTTGTGGAATGCTTTATGTTATCGAAGTACCTGAGTGACCATCAGCTGGAGTGGGTGACCAGGGCTGAGGTGGGATATAGTCCACAGTGGTCTACAGTGGCCACATCATCTTCGAATGGTGAAATAAAGAGGAATAAATCCACATGGAGTCTACAGTGGCCACATCATCTTCGAATGGTGAAATAAAGAGGAGTAAACCCCCATGGATGGGCGCATGCTTTGCGTGTGTCAGAGGGGAGTGGATGCGTATGTGATTCAACACATATTACCACATAGTTTGGTTTGGTTAATTGCATTTAAAGGCATCCATTAGGTATTCTGTTAATGCATTTGGTTCATTCAAAAAGGGGGGGTTAGCCCGTATTTCCTCTACTTGACAACTAGAAATCTTCTGGCGTCGTGTAGTTCTTCTGCTGCTGTCTCAAGAAGGAGCAGCACTAAACATCGCGAGTGCAGCTCAGGCATGACTGTGTTTTCAACTGCATGATTATTCTTGGCTTTCCATTTCGGCCCTCCCCGTGTACTTTTATCCTCCGAATACTCCGTTAACAGCGAGCCCAACTTGCAAACTGAACTGGCTGCTGGGGCCGAGGGGAGGAGCTGGGAAAGGGACAGAGGGTGGCTGTCCTCCAGGGACTGACGACTGGAATCACCTCTGTCACAGCCCCAAGCGCTTGCCAAGCCTGCAGGCAGGAATCCCGGGCTCGCCTCTGAACTCCGGCATTGTTTGCCCGCTGGCCGAGCTTCCCAGCTGCTGGCATCGGCTGAAACCCTCTGAAAGGAATATCTGATAGACTGTGAATGCTGTAATGAGGCAAAATACAAAAAGCCGTGTTGGAAAACAAAGGTCAGGCTGGAACCTTAAAAAACAGCCGCGATCTTTCTGATGCGGGAATTGCGGCGTGCTTGGTTTCTTTTTTTGGATGTGTCAGAGTACATGGCTTTTATTGTCAGTGACAGTCAGTGACAGAAAATGCCTGTCTTTCTGTGGGTTTGTGTCTCATCTTTAACTCTTCGTTAGCTGAAGGCCAATTGCACAATGAGAAGCCGTGATGCCAGCAGCGCTGGTACCTCCAGCGGGTACCCAGGTGTGATAGTGATGCTGAGCCTTTGATGCCTTTTCATGATCTGCTCTACATTTTATAAACACGCACGGCTTTCTTCTCCTTGTCTTTCTCCTTTGTTATTTAGACGATAATTGCTACTTTTGGCAGCAAGTTTCAGCTTTTCGAGGCTCTTTCAGTGCTGTGCAGCTTCAATATAATCAGACAAAGCTGATAGTGATAGTATTAGATAGCGGGTGAATTCATAGTCCACATGGATAGTAGGAGATGAATTCATGGCCCAGAAGTTGTCCAGCAGGACTTGGTGTGGTTTTTGAAGTTCCGGTGGACACAGTTGCTTTTAGAATGGTCACCTACAAGTTTTAAATTTTATTATCAATCTTTTCTTACGAAGCTTTCACAGGATTCAGAAGCTGCCTCTTTGCACCCTTTTATAGGTTGTTTAAAAGCATGAACACATTTTTACTTAAGCCTTAATGATTTTTTCAAGTGGGCTGTAGGGATTTCAATGTTTGTTTCCAAATCGGCAACCCTCAGGTGTGTCTGCAGGATTGTTAATGGATGTATCAGCTTTCAGCCTTAGATGGTTTGAAAATGTAAAGAGATTTCGCCCTGATAACTTGGGGTAGCTGGAGACACTGAATGCAGAAGCTTACACCATTTTCCTGCTGACTTCATGTGCCAGCTGGGTAGGTCTCCAGTGAATTACATTTAAATGACTTTAAAAATAGCAGGCTTGTAATTTAAAAAACAAAATGCAGTTGGGACATCAGCAGTGATGTATCATTATTGGTGCTGTAAGAGACGCAGTGTCACCAACTGAACAAATCTGTTGGAGGCCACTGTGAGATGGCTGTAGAAAATGAAATTGCTGAGGTTAGCGGAGGACAAAGAACTAAAGCTCCTGGTGATGGACGAACTGTTGATGCTCGGGCACTCTCCTGGGCCTTTCTAGATAAAAAAGCGCTAGCTAAACACACTGTATGTTTTATTCATTAAGAACAGTTTGGCTGGGCTTACCAGAAATCTCCTCAGTTTATGGAACAAGAATAAGGTACTGTGTAGGACGAGGGCACTCCCACTTACCAGCTGTGACTCGCAGACAAGGCTACGTGAATACCATTGTGGCCCAGTGGTTCCTTTGTGATTTGTTTGTTTGTGGGGGAAAAAGGAAGAAGAAACAAAACATAATTTTGAGAGAGGCTTGTTTTTTTCATCTGACTTGCTTAATGGCAGATGCACGAGGAGAAGCAGAAAAGACCTGGTGGTGAATTCTGCAGTGAGACCGTCTCTCAAGAGAGAACGGTACTTTTTCTCACTGGGAAATATTCGCTTTTAACCTTCAAAATTAACCTTACAGGATGTTGTTTGGTCTCAGGCTGACAGAATGGATGTTGCAGTGGAGACCCTTGGCCTATGCTTAGCCCTTGGGGAGTGTAGGAATGCGATTGCTAATATGGGGACATCAGCATCCATCAACCCTTGCCTGGGATTCTCATGTTTCTGCAAAGCTAATTTTTTGGTTTCACATATCTTATTTTACCCTTTTTCCTGTTTATAAATAAAACTTGCAGCGATATGCTATGATTTTACTGTCCAAAATTATGCGCTTTTCATTTTGTAAATGATTTCTGTAACAGTGAGCTGAAGTAAGTACGTTCGTTTCTTCACCGAGAGCGCAGTTGTGATGACTGAGGTACTGAAGGTTCATCAACCAAACAGGCCGGGCTCTCTGCATAGGCCCAGGAACTGCTTGGTTACAGACGTAACTGTGTTGCAGGAAGCAGTGCAAGTGTTGATCAAGCACTCGGCCGATGTCAATGCTCGGGACAAGAACTGGCAGACTCCGTTGCACGTGGCGGCCGCGAACAAGGCTGTGAAGTGCGCGGAAGTCATCATCCCCATGCTGAGCAGCGTCAACGTCTCTGACCGAGGAGGGCGGACAGCGCTGCACCACGCGGCTCTGAACGGTCACATTGAGGTGAGTGCTCGAAGAGCCTCATGGATCAATGTATTTTCCCAGTTCAAATGGCCGACTTGCTGTGGCTGGGTCTAGACTGAGCCCCATATCCAAGATTCCTGTCGTTCAGGTGCTTTCCAAAGTGTGCGACAGGTTTCCTACCTGCAGAAACAAGACGTTGGGTGGGAGTGTTGGTGTGCTTGGGGCAGGAGGTTCCACAGAGGGCTCTGGACCGGCTGGATCGCTGGGCTGAGGCCAGTTGTCTGAGGTTCAACAAGGCCAAGTGCTAGGTCCTGCACTTGGGTCACAACAACCCCGTGAGTGCTGCAGGCTCGGGGTAGAGCGGCTGGAAAGTAACCGGTGGAAAAGGACCTGGAGTGTTGGATAACAGTGGATGAACATGAGCCAGCGTGTGCCCAGGTGGCCAAGAGGCCACCAGCATCCTGGCTGGTACCAGCACTGGTGTGGCCAGCAGGCCCAGCGCGGTGACCGTCCCCCATAACAGATTTGTTATGACCTGTTGAGTGTGTGATCTACAAGGTTGGTTTATTTGCTGTTGTTACTTCTAGATGGTGAACTTGCTCTTAGCCAAGGGGGCAAACATCAACGCTTTTGACAAAAAGGACAGAAGAGCTCTCCACTGGGCAGCGTACATGGGTAAGATTTGGGCTGTTCCTCCTTTATTTTTAAATTTCCTATTCACAAACCAACGGTATGTTTCAAAACAGAGAAGAGCAGACCAGGCCCATGGCAAGGGAGTGTTGTTTTTACCCTGAAGAGGGAAGGGTTCAGCTGATCTAAATACACACTGTTCATTTTAGGTTTTGCAGCTGCGGAGAACTTGGCTGTGATTTCCTTTTTAACACAGTTATTGTGGGCTTTTTGTATTCCTTTTTTCATTTTGGTCTTTTTATCCTGACTCTTAATTCCAGCCTGAATTATGTTTGGTCTTGAAAAAATACAGGTTATATTTGTTTCAGTTTTTGCTAAAAACTACTTTATATGAAATGCAGATAAATACGATAATAAATTTTGCTGTTTATGTTTATAAGTAGCTAAGTGATGATATTGTTAGGAAGCACTTCGTAGGCTTTCTTCCTGTTAGGAGCAAATTGTTGTATTTTATTGCAGAGTGGGCAAGAGCAACCAATTTGCCTATTCAAAACATCAGTGGTGTTACCAAACATTGCTTAATTAAATCAATTGACCTTATCATTCCTTTTGAGCTGAAGGAAAATTTCTTATAGTGGAGCATTATAATTCAAAAATACTAGGACAGGATTGCCTGTGATTGTGGTCACACTTGTTCAAGAGCTTTTGTTGGCAAAGCAATATGTTCCAGATTGTAATGTGTGAGGTGGTGTGTGCCTTTGGCCAGGAACTCTTTCATCTGACCTGTCAAAACCTTGATTTCAATCCTGACACTTTTAGAAATGAGATAATAGGAGATTTCAAACTGTGAGAAAAGCATATGGTGTGGTTTTTTGCCATACACAGACAGATGGAAGACTCTTGCCAACGAATGTGGTTTGGCTTTTGTGCTTTGAATCCATTCCGTAGAGGTGAAAGGGTTTTACGTTGTGCTGTGCAATTCCACATCTCTTTTGCTCTTAGTTATTTTCAGAAATACATTATGTACTTTTCAAAATATTTAGTTTACATTTAAGGCCTAATTTAGCAATGGGATTTAGGAGTCTGTAGTGTAATTTGGACAGAATTTACATAATGGTACCTGAGCATCTTCTCCTGTAAACCCTCATGTAATTCCTGGAATGCTTAAATATCTTTGGGCACTTTGGACTTTGACCGTGAAATTTCTTAGGTCCTGCACATGACCAGAGCTGCCCCTGTCATGAAAGTGCTGTACAACTCAGATACCTTCATTTTAGCATTTATTAAAGGTATTTTGTATTGCTAACAAAATCAAAACCCAAGTGTTAGCAGTTGTGTTTGCAGATGACATCAACCAGATGCTGTTTTGGGAGACTTGTATCGAATTGCTCCTGTGCTCACTGTAACAGGGAGAATAAACCACAAACTGTTACTCTTAGATAAATAAATGAGAAAGAAGCATGTTGCTCTTTTAATGACTGGAGCACTAGTTCAGTAAAGAAAAATTGCACACATCTGGTGAAGGTGAATGCATGGATTTCTCGACAAGGCCTGAAGCTAGGATTAAGAACATTTATGAAAATGCATTTTTTTCCCTTGTAAAACTGTGGGAGCATTGTGAAACAGCAGCAAAAGGGCCAGCGCATTAGCAAGAAAGCCATAATTTGGGAGAAGTGGTGCTGTAGGATGATGCGCTCATTGATTCCTATCTTTCCTCTTTCGAAGGTCACCTGGAAGTTGTTGCCTTACTGATTAATCACGGTGCAGAAGTGACGTGTAAAGACAAGAAGGGTTACACCCCGCTTCATGCAGCTGCGTCCAATGGGCAGATTAATGTTGTGAAACACCTCCTGAACCTGGGGGTAGAGGTAGGTGGTTATGTGCCCTTTGTGGCTTCCATGTTACTCCACACTTGCAGATATTCTGTTCTTCTTTCTTATGGATGCTGCTACAGACAGAAAAAAGAGAGTTCCCATTTTCTGGACTGCCTTGTGCTTCATGTGGTTTGTTGGTTCAAGAGCCAGGAAATATTCTGGAATAAAAAATGTCTGATATGGACAGTAAATTCCAGGCCACCTTGCTGAAGAGATCAGGAAATATATGCTGTTCCTGCAGAGGAAGATGGAATAATGAAATATGCCTCGGCTCAGTGTTCCCCAAAGGGAGTCTGATGAATGGTTGTTCTTAACGTATACACTGCGTGCTTTACTGAACAGCAGTTCAGGGATCCGTATTTCGTCTGTAGCTGATGGAGGGCAGGAGAAGAATTATTTTCACTCTGGAAAAGAATATTTTTTCAGGGTACAGACTTCTCTTAGTGTAATATTGTCACCTCAGTGGTTCAAAGCAGCGGTGAGATGACCGGAAGAGCCTGCAATGGCTAATCAGAGATATCAAATAAAGCCGTTGCATTTGCCTTTGCATTTTCAGCTGACTTGACCTGCCAAAAAAATGTCAGAAGTCCGTGTTCACAGGCTGTTGACTGTGAAGGGGAGTAGGTGTTTCCTGTTATTAGCAGCACTATGCTAATAACTGCCTTTAACTTCCACATTTTCCACCACTGGACACATGATCTTTGAGACGGCTGTAATTCGTTGAAGGGTATTCACGTCACCCCTGAGTCTTTCGTACGATCTGTCTTGTCCTGTTTGACAGAACAGCACTTGAATACTAAGCCTGCCGTCAAGCAGTAATATAATCTTAATTACATCTTTATAATACTGAGCTACTGAAAGTGGTTCCTTATTGAAGTGTAAATGGCTGTCCAGTTTCACCTTCCCTTCATGCAGACACCTTCCCAAAGAAATCTGTGGAAAGAGCTCTTAAGCCTGATTCTGTTCACAAAAGCTCAATAGTTGGTGTGTTAATTTATTTCTCTTTAATAAGGATTGTGAGCTTTTTCTTTATCCCACTTTCCCACTTGTACATAAAATCTTTCCAGCTTTTTAGGACTTTTGTCGTCATCATCATCATTACGTAGTCCAGCTATCAGCTTTAAGCTTCAGACTGACTTTTTGAAATTGCTGGTAGGATAAAAAGTTAATAATGGCAAAGGTAAATCTTTCCAAATTAAGCTTTCTGGGAGTATATTTTTGTCAATGAAATTTGCTGGTGAGAAATGTGCCCTATGACATTTGAAGCCTCCAGCTATTTCCACTTGCAGCGTGTGATGCATTATGTAAAACGCTAAGCTGGTGTCTGTAATTTTAACTGTGTCTCCTTGTCTCGTCGTAGATTGATGACATGAACATCTATGGAAATACTGCACTCCACATTGCCTGTTACAACGGTCAGGATTCTGTTGTTAATGAGCTGATTGACTATGGTGCTAATGTAAATCAGCCTAATAATAACGGATTCACTCCCTTGCATTTTGCTGCTGCCTCCACTCACGGAGCACTGTGTCTTGAACTGCTGGTGAATAATGGGGCAGATGTCAACGTTCAGGTAAAACTCTCATTGCAGCTCTTCGGTTTTACTTTACCTACAATATGGATTGAATTAAACCTGATTCTAAAAATTTCCTTTCGACCTTCCCGGTGAAGTAAGAACTGAAGGTTGTTAGTTTACCTGTTTTAGAGCCGGAGTTTACGAAGTCTGATTGCGTTTAAGATATCTGAATGCTCTTGAGGTGTAGTTGGTACATCTTGATGAAGCTGAAAGGGACTTGCTGTTATCCAACAGAGGGTACTGCTGTAGGTACCAGGAGACTTGAAATCTCCAAGTTCATACAAGATTTTGACTGCTTGACTTTAAACTCTGAGTGTTACAGTTTCCCATCTGTAAAACTGGTCTAGCATAGAACACCTCTGGCAAGTTCCTTGAGATTAGCGGGTAGTCTGTGCACTATTTAAATGCAGAATCATTAAAATGAAGTTAGGGACTGTGCTTGCCAATGAATGCGAAGCCTCATGCCAAGAAACATGAAGTGATGTGAGCAGTGAGGCTGGTAATTGCTGTTTTCTCAGCTCCTCTGCCTCCCCAGTCCCAGTTCCTTTCTCTAGAACCCAAAACGTTGGTCTCTACTTATTGTACCTTTCCTCCATTAGGCCTTCCCTGTTTTCTAATTGTCTTTTGTAGACATCCTATTTTGGATTGTGTGGGAATTTACTAACCAAAACTTTTTAATATAGTGCCTTTTATTCTGGGATGCATCTACAAAATGCGGATTGATAAACACGATATAGTTCTTGAATCTCTCAGAGACGGCTCCTCCACAGCTCTGTGGTTCCTTTGCTTGTCGATATTCCCCTTGTTGCAAAGGTTAGGGAAAATAATGACTGAATGGGAAGTGTTGCTTAAAAATAACATTCAATAATAATATCTAGAACTGTTTTACTTGTGTGCTTATACCTCCTGCATTTACCATCGTGTGCAGATTCAGTCCTGCAGGCTTTTGAAGCCAGTGGAGGTTTTATCTGAAGAATAGCTGTAGGATGTTGAGCTGAGAGACTTCAAACTGTTGCCACCGCTTCACAGGCTAAACGGTTGGTTTTCTGTTCTGTTTCTGTTAGAGTAAGGATGGGAAGAGCCCTCTGCACATGACAGCTGTCCATGGGAGGTTCACGCGGTCGCAGACCCTCATTCAGAACGGTGAGTTTCTGTGCCCGTTTAGCGACTCTCCGAAAGATGGGGTGTTTGCAAGGTTGCAGTTGTCACTTGTTCTGTCCCAGAGCGCCAAGGTTCTGCGCTGCGAGCCGCTGAGCCCTCTGTCAGCTTCTGGCTTTGAGGTGCACCGACAGCTCTCCTTCCAACCTGTCACCACAAGTCGAGGTCTTGGTTGTTAACAGAATCCCATCTTCCTCCAGCTGATGTGTTGTGATTCTTACCCTGAAAACGAGAGCTCAGGCTTTCTCTGCCCTCCACTCAGCAGCTGTGCTTCTGTCACCTCCCTTAGCTCCACACCTCACCGCTGGCTGCATTAAATATTGGATAAATACTCAAGAGAGTGGGCCAGCACCATATTGTTTGTTCTGGCATAGCCAGGATTCCCAATTATCAGTCACTTATCAGGTATCTCTTTTGTCTGAGAATACTACACAGTATAACACGTTATTGTTGGCAACAACAACAAATATTATTGTTGGCAGAGGCCTGTTTCTGAGTGACAGAGGTTGCCACTACTGATAGTTTACTTGTGCTTCCCACCTTTGGCCACTGTACCAGACAGGATGCTCTGGGCTTTGTTGGTTGGTTGAGTTTTTCGCTTGTTTTCCAAAATCCCAAACTTGGAACTGAGGTGTGAAATGTTGAAGATGGCTGAACAGTTACCCTTACATTTACACGAGGTTGTGTAGAATGAAGGTCTTCAGTACATCATGCTTTGTTGTCATATCTCTCTTTGGCAAAACAAATTAGTAATAATAAAAGGAGTTTGGGTAAACTGGAAGAAACTGTGCTTTAATGCAATTTTTAGTTGTTTAGTCAAATATGCTGTCTGACTTACCGCTGTCTGCTCTCTATTGGATTTGTGTGTGAAAGGACTGACAGTTCAGCATCTGTCCTTAACACCTCTCTACTCTTCTTCAAGTTACGTGCATTTGGCTTTCATGAAGTATTCGCACAGCGAACTAGCGGAGTATTACAATATTGCAGTGTTGGTGCATAACTAGCGGAAAAACTACATTCGGAGACTAGCGATAAATGGATTGTTGAAATGGAAGGTGTAGTGAGGGCAGTAAGATGAGCAGTAAGTCTGAATCATGGACTTGACCGTTCTAGGTCATCCTGTTCATTTATTTTCACCATTTTTCCCCACCGCTGCAGTTGCAGAGGGAGGTGAAAATGCTGCTGCCAGCCCAGGCTCAGTACCAGTGGCTGACAGCTGCCGCTTGCTGGTTCTCCATCTCTGTGGCTGGACTGGTTATGCTGCAGAGACAAATCGCGTTTGTGGTCACTGGTTCGCGCCGAATCTTTCAGTCTTAAACTGTACGAAAATGCCTTTTGCAGGAGGGGAGATCGACTGCGTTGATAAGGATGGTAACACCCCTCTGCACGTGGCTGCGAGATACGGACATGAGCTTTTGATTAACACCCTCATCACCAGCGGAGCTGACACGGCCAAGTAGGTGGCTAAAGCGGAGCTGTTTCTAATGATCAAGTGTTATCTCCGATGCCTGGAAACACAATTACCCCTCAGGTTCTGAAGTGTGAAGGTTAAAACGGATAAGCAAAATTGTAATGTACTTCAGTGGGTGACACAGGGCTAAAATACAAACACCTGGGAAATGCGGAGGAGAAGGAAGCCCTTGCAGAGTCCCTGTTGTGCCTGGTTACGCGCTTACAAGTGGTACAAGTACTGCTGCTTTTTCCTAAAGCATCGGTCAGTCCTGGAGGCAACGGCATTTGAAGGGGAAAACGTGTAAGTGATGGGGGGAAGCAGTGTGAACAGCACTGTGGAAGCGTGCCGCTGGTTAGCAGGTTTGCAGCTAGTGTATTTCAATGGAAGTCAGCCAAAACGCGCCGCGTGGAGATCTTGAACTAAAAGAAGAAAAATATTGCTTTGGATAACTAGGTGGAGGAAGAGATGGTGGGAAATGCATGTAGGAAGAAGCTCAACGATAGAGAATGCCCAATGTTAGCTTAAATAAATGAATCCACAGCTAAAAGTTTCGACCTGTTCATACGGATGCAGCAGGTTGGTGGAGCTTGTGCTGTTTCCTTCAAAGAACGGGCTGTCAGATTGTCTTTTAGTAGATTGACTCTAAGACGGAGATGCTGGCACCAGCAAAATTAAAGTTTGTACGGTGCCACCAGTCACTCCTTAGTGAAGTGAAGCAGCAAAGACAACACATCTAATGTGAAGACAGAAGGATGAGCCTGTGGATTCTGGAAAGAAGTTTTTTTTAAAAAAAAACAAACCAAAATTAGTTAAATACATATATGTGTAAAATGTTGGAGAGAGCAAGATATCTTTATAAACATCCACATTCATTTTTGTCTAAAGCTTCATAGATAATTAGGATTTATGGTGAGTCTTGGAGAAAGACAATTTCCTGTGTCTTTGGGTCCGTATCTGAAATCCTCTTCCATGAGGTGATCAGACTCTCCCATCCACAAATTGTCCTGCAGAAATGAAGGGCAGATGTGAACCTACCTGCTATTGTTCAAGAGCGCGTCATATTTCAAAAATGTATCAGCTGAAGCGGGCAGGAGATGATAATCTTGTCAAGATAACCGGTTTCAGAGGCTCCACGTTCATGTGCAATTGGAGGGCTGCCAGGAGCATAACATTTCTAAAATAACAAGATGCTTCGCACAACACAATGCTAAATGCCAGAAGCTAAGATGCGCAAACCCAGAAGTCTTCTATGACAGTAAAAAAATGCTTAGGGGTCGAGGCGGGATGATCTGCCGATATTAATAAAAGCTGCTGAGTGCTCAGCTTGTTTAAAAGCTATGCGGTTGCCTGATACAGGTTTAGCCTCACGATAAGTGCCTGTCTTTTCTTTTTTACACAGCTTGTCTGCTCTGAGGAGTTTATAATGTAATTGAAAAGAGGGTTATGTGTTAAAAAGGGGAAAGAAGTGAAAAGGGGTGTGAGGAGAGTAGCTGGAGCAAATGGGAAAATTGGATGTTTAGTTCCTAGGATGTGGGATGAAAACCTTGAGAGAGGGAAGAAGGGGAGGCTCTGAAAACCCACGTGAGAGTCATCAAAAGGATGTTAACTGTAGGAAAAAATGGGGTTCAGAAGCAACACTGAGAAGATTTCAGCATTTACTTTAACCCCAGAACGGCAGGTGCAGTGTGTGTAGCTGATGCCGAAATTTGTGCATCCCGCACCAGGGAACTGACTCCAGCACTATCTGCATTCTCGCTTCCCCCCTTACCTTGGCTTTCACCTGGAATTTTTAGAAACCTTCCTACCACATTCTGTTCAAAGCACAATACTAAAAAATTTTGCTGCCTCAGAATATTTTTAACTCCTGAGAAGGCCGGTAAGGAAATACAGATAAAAATAACGTGACAGGAAGAATCTTCTTTGAAAAGCATCACAGGTTCTGCCTGTGTGGAAGGAGCTTTTGATGTGTTGCGTCTGTGTGCAACCCCCATTTTCGCCTGACTCTTTGTAATGAGGCTGTTGTGCCTTCCAGGTGTGGGATCCACAACATGTTCCCGTTACACCTGGCAGCGCTGAACGCTCACTCCGACTGCTGCAGGAAGCTGTTGTCATCGGGTGAGTAAATCCCGCAGGGTCTGTGGAGCTCCAGTAGCGTCCGTATCTTTTTTAATACTTTAATACTTGTCGTTGTGAACTGTTCCACTGAAAGGCGTCCCGTGCTGCTGTGTTCGGCCGTACGGGAGCGTGCGAGGCTTTCCTAACAGCATGCTGATACTTCTGTGCATCCTGTGTTCTTCATGCCCGAAGCTCTTTTCTCCTGACAGTTTCAGAGAATTTAGATCAATTCACCAGGAGGAGGGAGGAAATTTAGGACCCTTTTCCAAACTGCAGGAATGTGAGAGAGCGGTTTGTTTTGCTATTTTTTCCCCCAAAGGAATAATTCAGGAAATTATCTCCTTGGGCCTGCGCTGCACTGTATCATCAGTATTTCCATCTCACTGGTGGTGATGTATTTTAAACACAGCTCAAATGTGGGTCTGAATTTGGACAGAGTGAGGCTGCCCAGAGCCTGTGGGCGCGAGAGGGGAAACGAGGGATGGTGTAGTGTCACGAGAGCGGCCGCAGGGTCTCTCACCAGAGCCCAAAGCAGAAGCAGCAGGAGTTTGCTGACGCAACCATTTCAAAAGAGGCAGTATTCAGGTGCCACATCCTCAATTCTTCTTCTCCAGGCAAGAGTTCCCATGAGCTACAACTTCACAAGGTGGATGGCATTCTTTTTCTAGAAAATTGCTTCGTGACTTAACACGTAAAATCTCCTACAACTATTTTTTCCGCCTAAATTTGAGGCCCATAGGATATTAAAAAAAGGGTGAAAAGTGGCCATTACATGCCCCATGATATTAAACCTTGGTGCTCTCTGGCCTTGACCACTAGATCAGGAAGGAAGAGAAGCAGGTCTGGGTGACCAGAGTCAATACTGCCAGGCTTCTATCTCAATGAATATCCCTGGAAGCCTCTTTCCAACCTGAAAACCACACGCAAGAAAAAGGCCCCCATTTCACGCTCAGCCCGAAGCTGTGGGTTTCACTCATTTCTTCATGTTTTCTGTCTTTTTCATCTCCTGTTGTCGCAGTCCTCTTGATGAATATCTGCCTCATAAATGCCTGTCACATGGTTATAAATAGGGATGCGGTGCAGAGCTGGATGTGGAAATAGATGCTCGTCGGCTTTGCAGCTCTTTTTATAGAGCTGCCAAAGCGGAGCAGCTGCTCGCCGTTCCCCTGACAACCTCTTTCTGACTGTAGTTGCTTGCATTCTGGTGGTTTTGTTTTCTTTTCTTTTCCAACTAACTGATTTTTCTGTCTCTGCGATGTTTCTTGTGGTTTAACTAGGACAAAAGTATAGCATAGTGTCCTTGTTTAGTAATGAGCACGTGCTGTCTGCAGGCTTTGCCATAGACACCCCTGACAGTTTTGGAAGAACGTGCCTCCACGCTGCCGCCGCAGGAGGGTGAGTCGCTCTGACTGTAGCTCTCGTTAAATTATTTTGGGGCTTCGTTGCAGATTTGGCGCCAGCCAACCCGACTTTGCCATCTATAGCGGTACGAGGGGATCTAAGCGGTCTGATGTCAAATTCGGGTCACCTGAGGCTGTTTTTCACCTCTACCCTCATGTAGGGGTTGCTTGCAAAGTAAAGGGAATCATCGGTTCCTACAGCAAAGCAAGTGAGGAACAGGAGTTATTCTTGGTCTCTACTTTTGGACTGTGTCCTTGTCCGAAAACGCAACTGCGCAACAGTGCCCATCAGATTGCAGCGCTGGAGTCCAAACGCAGCTCAGCTCCCTCTTGCCCGTTTTTCAGGCGCAAGTTTAAAAGTTGCTAAAAGAAAAGGCAAGAAACCAAAACAACAACAAACCGAGCCCAAACCAACCCACGGCCTCCAAATTAGAAAGGCGAAAGGCGGTAATTCTCTCAGTGTGATGCATTCCTGCTAAGGGCTGGGAGGCCAGAAATGGAAACAAGTGAAAACTGAAATACATCAATTTAAGTTGTAAATGTTGCATCCATTTAGTTAAAGTATTTCCCAGTCATTGTCAGTGGGGAGCTGGGAAGTGAACCCAGCAAAAGGACTAAGAACTTGGCAAGCGTTGGGTTTGGACTCTTCCGTGCAGTAGTTTATGGCTCAGAAAACAGCTGAGATGGAGCCTTGGCTGGAACCCAGTTTGGATTCTAGCTTGGTTCTGACACGAAGAAATGCTCCTCCACAGCAAATACTTGGCAGTCTTTCTGGTAGTTGGTTTTTTCTTCTCAGTGGACCAAAATGTATATCACAAAGTTTTTGTTATTACAAAAAAAAACCCACCCGAACAAAGAAACAAGCGCAAAAACCTAATAAAACAGATGCAAATGCAGTTTTTATTATTCTTATTGTATTACTCTTCTTGATACTTGTGTCACGTTAATAGAGGAGGTATGACTGTTGCTTGGATGGAAATAATTATAGTGTAGTCCAGATGCCACCTCTTCGATAAGGCTGCACCCCAAACGAATCATAAAAGCAACCTGGAAGGCCCAAAGACAAAGAAAGGCTCCATAAGAAGCAAAAGTGGCTCGTGAAAATAACCCATATTTTCCCAGTGTTTTACTACAACCATCATCATCAACAAGTGTTTTTATTTTTAGTACATTGTGGTGAGTGTTCCGTAGCTATTTTATGCAACAGCGATTTAGAGTAGGGATGGGCATATGCCAACATATTGCATCTAGTCTTTCTTTTCCTGGGGCTGGAGCTATACAAAAGGTATTAGTTTATCTCCTGACATATGCTGATATTTCCATTACATTAATGGGAGTTGCACGGGTGCGAGGAAAAGAACAGACCTCAAAGGTCTGCTCATCTGATTGTGAACACAGATGATTTATTTATTGCCCCTTGGAATGCCAAGGAGTCTTTGGAAAATGCTGCGCTTCTTGACATCATTTTCTGGCTTGGAGTCATACAAAAGACGTGAGGATTCATCTGGTTTATTTTCTATTAAAAATCACCTGGCTTTAAACAAGAGGAAGAGGCAGCTGTGATGTGGTGAATTCTTTCAGCAGATACAAAGCAATGAAGCCCAACTCATCCTCTTATGTAAATGCAATGTTGGTATGTCAGTCACTTGAAATAGGGTGCCCCTTATTCCACAAAGCACTTAGAGATACGCTTAGATCTGTCAATAGTTAACAGATCATCTGAGAATAAACCTCCTGTGATTAAATCTCACTAAGTAAACAGGATTTGAGCAAAGTGCTTGCTGTTGAGTGCTTTGCTTGAACGGGGGTGGATTTCGTTAAATGTCACCTCTTCGTTATTCGACTGGCATTTTACAAGCTCGCAACAACTTTCCTTTCGAGTTCTCTTATACGGGTTGAGTGTGGGAAGCATTCGAGTACAGCTCCCATTGAAAATCTCCAAACACGCTGAATTCCAATCACATTTAGTGTGCTCTCTTTGCCATTTTTTATTTTCTTCTGCAGAAGAGAACTTGCAGGTTTTCTAGAAAAAAAAAAAAAAAACAAACGGTTTTTTAAAGCTTTGTTTTCATGGAGTTTCACATTGTAGTTGTCTGTACCCTGTTTCTGCACGGCAAATAATACAAAAATAGAGTAACTTTTTTCATTTTAGGGAGGGGGGCAACACAGACGTAAACTTCTGCTTTGTTCATCTTTTGTTTTCTTCTCTTCTCTTTCCAGTAATGTTGAATGTATAAAACTCTTGCAAAGCAGTGGAGCAGATTTTAATAAGAAGGACAAACGTGGGAGGTAGGTAAATTGTGAAGCTCATTTAAAAAAGGAGGAAAAAAAAGAGAGAATCTAGCAGGCAGGGAAGAAAGACCTCAGTCTGGAAATCACACGTTCTATGAAAAATGACAGTGAAATAAAGCAGGAGTTTGGCCTTCCCTGCAGAACTCTTGCTGCTGCAGTTCAATGCCAGACAGACAGGTGCAGACTTCATTAAATACATAAAAGCCATCGCACCCTCTTGAGTTTTCTGTTTTAAAAATATCAGTTTGGGGTTTTTTTTTTGTTTCTTTTTTTTTTCCTTTATTACTTCTCTTATTGCCTAAATCTTTGTGCTTTTGTGCTCTGGGTTCTGCTGGGAGGATTGCTGCTGTTTGACGTGCTTCCTAGAGGTTTTTTGTTCTCCGTAGGACGTGTTGCTGTGAGTGTTGTTCTGCCAGCTAAACCAGATGCTGCAGGAACACCAAAACTTCCTATCAACGCAATATTCTGTTAAATTTACCTAACTTTAGATTTCAGCACAGGAACATAAGGCGCTGATACTCCCTGCTGGAAATCTGTAGGAATTAAGATTTATCGCTATCCTCAGTGGTGCGCACTGGAACACGAGGTAACAAATTGTCGCTTATGTTCCAGGACACCTTTGCATTACGCAGCTGCAAATTGTCATTTCCACTGCATCGAGACACTGGTGACAACAGGAGCCAACGTTAACGAGACGGACGACTGGGGACGTACCCCTTTGCACTACGCTGCTGCTTCCGACATGGACCGAAAGTAAGAAAGCCTGTTCGTATTCCTCGTTTCGTTTGACGCGTTTTGCCAAATCCATGTAATTCTATTCTCTTCATGCCGCTATGGCCTGTGAGCCAAAACCCCAACCCTGCTAGCAAAGGGGTGTCTCTGGGATGGACGCGTAACTCCACACGGAGTTGCTCTAAGCCAGATTTTCAGAGGATGTGGCATTTCAGCTCTGCGCTTTACCTTTGGTGCAACGCGCTGGTTTGCAGCCACCTTGTCCTACCCTGCTATCTACACAACATTTTGTCTTCTGTTTTCTTCTGTGTGGTTTCCTCACAGGAGTAAGCTCGGAGAATTTTCTCTGTGTGCTTTGTAAGGCCCTCAGAAGGGTTGGAGTGAGGACTGGCAGCAGGGGAGGTGTTTACTGGGAACTGCTGGCTTGCTGGAAAAGCTGGGATAGATCTACCCATCAGTCTCTCTCCACTGGCAGAGCTGATAAAAATGCTCACCGGGTCCAAACAGGTTGCTTTTTAGGGACTTTAAAAACAGAGAGGCCTGGGGAATATTCCTTGGCAGAATGCAGTGCTGTTCTTGTGAGAAAGGTGGAAAACAGCTGCAAAACTTAAAAATGCTGTGGTTAGTGACTGCAATTTCTAATTCCCAGATAGTTGCATATTTTGGCAATCTCTTCCTTATAACATACTTTAGAAAACAGGCTCAATTACTCTGTTAGTTCTCTCTTATAACTGTTAGCGACCTGTATTTATTTCAGGTCATCCCATGTTTCTCTGTCTAATTCCTTTAGACACCAAGGAACTATTTTTTTGGTTTCTCGTATAGAGAGATCTGGTAAAAATATGTCTGGCTTCTTCCCAGCAGAATACCACCTCAAAGCCACCGCAGCAAAACTTCAGCTTAACTTTATGGCAGAGCTTTGGATGCCATACCAGAGCCTTGGGAGCTTCTTCATCATTTGCTGTGATTATACTGATATAAAAAACATCTTCCAGTTTGAGATGTTCTGGAAGAAGCCTTGTTACATAGATGAAATGCTATTTGCAGTCTGTGATTTTATAGGTCAGCATATATATTTTTTTTTTTCCTGCTGAATGGCAAAACATTCCCCAGGTCAGGCAATCTCAGTCTAAAGAATATTTAGAATTATTCTGTCCAGGGAATCTTATTTTGGGATCTCATTGATTTGTAGTTAACTGAAAAAAGACGCAGGTACGACTTCAGCATAGCACAGGAATACTGTCTATGAGTTTACGACGTTAATATGCAGGGGAGTTATTTTATTAATAATTAAGTTTTTGAGTCAGTGGACATCAGACAGACCCTGGATTTGTAGAATTTGTAGCATAACCCAGTATTGCCAGCAATCACAGGAAGAACATCAAATCTTGCTATTAAAAATGGGAAATGAATGTCCTCTTCTGCATTGTGCAGAACGCAGCCTGGAATTTGTGTGTTAAATTGGGATTGAGATTAGCAAACTGTCCTCCTACAAACCTCTCAAGCTCCTAATCCCTGATGACAGCAGTTTGTAAACGTATTTTGTGTTAGCCTCGGTGGCCAGGGAAGATCAAAACACAAGCTCATGATGGTAAGATCACAACCAGAGTCTTTTCCCTGCCATCCATCCAGCTGGGAAGCAGAGGTGCCAAAAAAGATCCAGGTGTGCAGGGTGTGAAGATGCGCCGGGCTCTTTGAAGAATGAAGAATCTGACCAGGAGATTCACACAGGGTTGCCGAGATATTTCACACAAAGTGAGGAGAGGCAGCAACCTGGCTGCTGCAGGTTCAACAGAGACCAATTTAGTATCAAAGTTTCTCTAAATCTGAAATGCTAGACAAGTACTAGCAGGTTACCGTGGGAAGAAGCAAGCTGTAGTAATCCTGAGTTCCTTTCCACAAAGGAAACAAATTCACAACATCGCTGCTGGAGAAAGAGAAGGATTCGAGAAAGTGATTTACAAACTGTTTCTGATAGAAACCAGAATTTGCAGGTTTGGTTGCTTTTTTTCCTGGCACTGACTTGCGGGACAATAAACGACCGTGTTGTAGTTGTTTCCATAGCTTGCAAAACTTCCCGACTGCAGACCCGTGCAGCACACTCATTTAACTTGGATAATTCTTACTTGTTGGCTGGAAGAGGTCAACACCTTGAAGAGGCCATTGGGGATGGGTGGCAGACTGCGTCAAAATCAGTGGTGTGATGTTTGGAAAATAAGTTGCGTTTTTCTGTCCTCTGTGCTAAGAAGAAAGAATATTTTAGGTAACTCCCACGAAAATGCTGAAGAACTCGAAAGAGCCAGTGAGATGAAGGAAAAAGAAGCTGCATTGTAAGTTTGGTGGCGCTGAAGCAGTTAGACCTCATTTCTGGAGAACGCCGCTGCTCTGGGCTGTGGTTTTACACTCTGCTTTTGCTCATTCATCGCTCTGCTAAACACAATGCTTGGCTCTAATGAAGAATGCTCTATGCTCTTCTCTGTGCACATAGTCCCTAATATTCCTGTTTCTGTGCTCATTGCTGTTTCATAGTTGAAAATATACTGCTTCGGTAATTTAATAATTCTTTAGTGTCATGAATTGTCTTATCTTAATGCTTTGCACTGAGTTTGTATGTTGCAACAAGAAGTAGCCGATGGCTAACTCAATGCATTTACTCAGACTGACATTTTCATGTAGCTGCTTCATGATTTTTTTTTGTTTTAAAAATCCACTTCTTCATATGACAGCCTCACATTCACTACAAATCACAAGCTACACAGGAAAATACTAAAAACAAAGTTATGATAAGTGGCAGGAGCTATAAAGCGCATAAGGGATCCTTTGAAAAACATGATATGAAAAAAAGCATCAACAAGGAAAAAATATATTTATGTATGGAAATTAACTCAGGTCTTTATTTTTCAGCTTGGCGTAGTGCGTGTTTGGAGGGCAAGTGTTTGACATATGAGTTTTATGTGAGGAGTAGCAGTTCTAGGCTGCTTATATCACGGTACAAAGTTGTGTAGTTTTCTTTCAGGCTTTGTAATAGAAAATAATTTTGTCATCTAGAGTAGCCACAAAAGTCAGGTTGAAGATTGGAGTGTGGATTTTTCTGTTAAAAAACCATAGTGAACGTGGGGAGCTATTGGTGAAAAGTGATTTGAGGCGCTGCTAGAAACAGAGAATGAGCTGCCAGTTCTCGGTGCTACTCCTGGTTGCAGTGAGGGATGAGTCTTTTAAATACTGTGAGCTCACGTTTACACTGGTGAATTGTCCACAGGTGTCTCGAGTTCCTTCTGCAGAACGAGGCCAACCCAGCCATCCAGGACAAAGAGGGGTACAACACCGTGCATTACGCTGCTGCCTACGGGCACCGGCAGTGCTTGGAACTGGTGAGTGCTCAGACAGCTCTGGAAGGCTCCTATCTGCTGATATATACGTGCACGTGCTCGTATTAGCACCTCTCCTCGTGGTTACTATTTGAGTTCTTCGGATATTCGCAAATCTGTGGAAATCTGCAACGCAGAGCGGTAAATTCCAATATATGCAACCAGGTGTATCTTAAAAACGCGTTAACCTTGACGATCCAGTCCTTGTTCAACAAGCTGGTGCTTAAATACTGTATCTGAGTGCAGTTTATATATGCTCAAATTATTTTGAACCAGGACCCAAATATTCCCAGTGTGTGGATGCGGCAGCAGTAAGGGAGAGTCCCCAGCTGCACGGTGGTGTATGTGCACATTATCTGACTTGCAAACTCAGTTAATAGCTTTTGTCAGCTGCAAACCTGCCGTGCCTTTTTACCTCTGGTGAAACAATAGCAGTGTTGATAAAGTTACCATAATTAAGATTAACCTTGTGTGAAATTTAACTTTTTTTTTTTTTAAAAATATCCTGGACCTGAATGATCGGAAATTACATCTCACAAGAAGCTGAGAATTTTTAGCCAAAAATTGAATTTGAGAGATACATAATATGGATTTATACAAGTTTATGACGTGTAAAAATAGATGTCATGAAGACGGGCATTGACTGAACTGCTTGATATACAGGGTGATTCCAAATTATTGTGTCATGTAGAAATAGGTTTTAATTGTTTTAAAAGAAAAGCTTTAATTAGAAACTTGTATTGATATTCTTGCTTTAGTAAGAGCACTGTGCCGTTTAGTGTTTTATGTTGTTTGGTTCTTTGTTGAAGAGTCAAAATACTTAATTATTGAGAAGGAGCTCTGCACAGCACGTGCTGCTTTCACACCACATCGACCAGCGCTGCCTGTTAGTGCTGCCACAGGAGAAATCCTGCAGCAGGTTACGGCAGGGTTACAACAGCTGGGGAACCGCGATTTGCAATTACGCCAGGGCAGAATTTCAGGTGGGATGTTAAGCCTTTTTAGCTCTCTCGAAATATCACTGCTTTTTTGTTGCTTGTGGCAGCGAGTTTGCCCTTTCCCTGTCCGGAGCCCGTGGGGAATTCTCTTTCAGCCTTTGTATTGTAGTCCCCGTGTGCCACAAGCAGGAGCAGGCCTCTTTTTTTGTTTGTTTTTTTTTTCTCCAGAGATGAATTTCAGAATATATTCTCGTCTGTAAGGACAATCATAAGAACTACCTTGAATCATTAACAGGCACATTTGAGTAAAAAAAAGCGAGGGGGAACCCACCCCCCCCAGCCATATAATCCTTTATTATAACCCCAGAATAAAATCTAGCAGCAAAGCCTCTTATGTGCATAAATGCCCTTACTTACTGTACAAATAAAATAGTGAGAACAGTAAATGTTATTAATCTTCATACTGAACTGGGGGAGAGAAGACAGTTTATAATAGCAGCTGTGCAGTGCTATTAGTTTGTAACAATAGAACTGAATAATTGACACGTTTTATCTTACTTTGCGTCTCACTCCCGAATCATTCAAGTTCCTGTTTCTGAGTGTGAAGAAGACTTTACAAAACCATTACGTACAGTATTAACTAGCGCTGTTATGGGAAGCGAAGGGGTCACGCTGGCAATTTCCAGGATGCAAGAAGAGAAATAAGGGTGTCCTTACCTTTTAAAAGCTTCTAACCTCACCAGAGGGGAACCCTGCGCACCCATTTCACTTGCAGTGTCTCTGCACAGGTCTGACATCTGTTTAAACTCTGCGGACAAACCAAGAAGTAAAAATGCGATCTGCTAAAAGACGTAATTCCAATGGCACAGGGAATTAGAAATCAGAAATGCTGATGAAATCAGAAATGCTCCAATGAGCCAGCAGTCACCGTAAATTGGTCGTAATTCAGGCTTGTCTGTCTGTCTTCGGTCAAATGCGCTGTTGGGCTTGTAGCAGGCAGGGATGGATCAGAGGTTTTGGGTGAAAAGTTCACCTTTTTCAGAAACAGATGCAACTGTGGGTACATTATGGAAGCATTATGGAGCTAGAGCCCCGCAAAGACACACTGTTTTATTTGTTCTGTTAACAAGTATATGTAATTCACTACAAATGCATTTTTAGAACCATAGAAACGCTGGTGAAACTGGGGAACTGGTTACTTGGACCTGGTACTTTCTGTCTCTTGGAGCATGATGTTTATCCTTCAGATGACCTCGTTTTAATTGTTACGAAGCGGTGCTTGACAAGGCATACTAAAAATTATCAGTGCTGTGTCTTTAATCTTCCTCTTCTTCCTCTCCTTTATAATTTCTCTTCTTGTGTTGTCTGGCTGTGCATCTGTGAGCTCCCAGGTTTGCCATCAAATTCGTGTTTACGCTTGACTTTATGATGGAGACATTCAGCTTTATGAGTAATAAGCTCATTAAGCCTGGTTTGCATCAGCCTAAGCTGCTTTACTCTAAGCCATGGAGATGCCTTTTGTGAGGGGTTCACCAATCCCACAATTCGTTCCGTCAGAGCTTTAATTTTGTTCATTTTCTGTGTGCATTTTTTCATCTGCTCAAAAGGCAATTATCAACCTTGTGCCAGGAGACTTCTGACAGGTTAAGAAAAGTATTTCTACATTAAGATTTTGATCCCAGACTTTCAACAGGTGATGATAAATGTAATTAAAAGTGATGACATTACTCTGCTGGGCTGGACTCAGAGTCAAGGCCAGTATTAGGTAGGCAGAAGAACAGGCTTAGTGCTTGGGTTTGTTTTTTGGCGTTTTTTTAGTTTCTTTACCCACCGGAGAAAATCAGAATGTATTCATGTATTCAGAGCTGGCTACCGCTTCATCCTGTTTATAGCTGTCTGGTGTAAGAGAAGAGCGAGATTTTAAACTGGAGGTGGCTCCACATGGTAAGACCAAATGTGTTTCCTAATCCTGCCTTGAACCTGCTGAAAAACTGGTGCGCAACTTGATCGTATTTTTTTTTCCTTAGCTGCAGGTATGTGTTAAAATCTATATTACCTGGTAATACACACGCCCTCTTGCTTATGAGCGGTAATTGCATCAACACACATTTCTTTCGCAGTCCTGACATTTTACTAAAGACTGATTTGTTACACCAAAAGTTCAGGCGTACCTGAGAGTTTAGGATAAGCCATCATGTGGTGCAGGCAGGTCAGCTCTGCCCCTACCGTAGGTTTTCACTGGCCTCTCTGGGAAGTTTTATAGTTTTATAGTCCACGAGAATTCACCCTGTCTGATGCAAAGATGGTTTAAGACCTTTTTCTTTTTTTTTTCTTTTCCCCCAGCTTCTGGAAAAAACCAACAATATATTTGAGGAATCTGATTCTGCACCTATGAAAAGTCCTTTGCATTTAGCTGTAAGTATGAGATGTGTAAACTCTTCCATTCTTATCTCCTAGAATAATTCCTTAATCTCTGTCTTCGAAGCAGGTTTAATCATAGACTTGTTTTGAAAAAGCTGGGAAGGGATGTAGGCCTAGATGTAATAAAAACAGGTTCTTACATAAAACATTCCGGTTTCACAGTTCAATTGCAGCCATCCTGAAGTGTCTCTGACATTCGTTTCAAACCCTCCCATATATTGGGGTGCCTGTGGTCATCCGTCCCCAGCTCTGGCAGCGTTGCCACCAATGTCTCCACACCTTGACCCAGAAAGCCAGCAACCTGCACCAAAACGTGCTTAGTTTCCTGGCTACAGCCTAATTTGGGAAAATCAAGTTGAAGAAAGAGTCATAAGGAATCAAGAAAACTGTTTTATTTCTACTGTACTTAGGAGACTGTGATCATGATGGATTTTATGTTTGACGTGAAAGTCTTTGAAAGCTGAGGGTTGTGTTCTTTACGTGGCTCATTTCCATCTTTCTAGGCCTATAATGGTCATCACCAAGCCTTGGAGGTACTTCTCCAGTCTCTGGTCGATCTGGATATCAAGGACGAGAAGGGCCGCACTGCTCTGGACCTGGCCGCGTTCAAAGGACACGCGGAGTGCGTGGAAGCTCTCATCAGCCAGGGCGCTTCTGTCACCGTAAAAGACAATATCAGCAAGAGGACCCCCCTCCACGCCTCGGGTGAGCGTGCGCTTCGGGCATGCTTGTGGCCTCTCCTCTCTTCTTCTCTTTCATTTCCTCGGCCTTTTTTCCTCTCTGTTACCACCTACTCTTTAAGATGCGCGATGTTTCCCCTCTTAATGGTTCTTCAGCCAAAAAATCAAGGAAAGAGAGGACACTTGCCTCACTGCTTCTCCTGAGGAAGAATGGTTGAAAATACAGGTAGGCTCTCATTGGTGATGAAATCGTCCTGGGGTTCAAAACATTCAACTTTTTGCAAGGGCAACACTGCAGAAATTCACCCCCCTTTCAGACATAATCCTCCTCCTGAGCTAGCTGGTGAGCTTGCTGTTGCCGCGAGTCTGCTCCATTCCTCATGTGTTGAGTGGTAATTATGCCATGTGCATAATTAACTGGAAAATTTAGAGTTTGCCATTTATTTAAAGGTTATTGTTTAATTTGTACCTGTCAGATAAATACGCAGGGGCGCCAAAGGGAACGTTGCTCCTCTGGCTCTTCATTGAGGGGCTCAGTACAGCAGAGCAGTGACCTCTAGTGAGAAGTAAAATTAATACTTCATTGGATAACAACTATTTTCTAGGCCAGACTTAATTGTCTTTCTGATTATGTTTTAATTTTGCTTAGATTAAAATCCATATACCTCAAATATCAGTTTGCTCTTTGTGCATGATCATACAAGTGCGACCTGGAAGAGTAAGGTCAAACAGGCTATTATCAATTTTATATGCAATACTGAAGAAAATAAAATAAAACGTTCGATTTTAAATCTTACAACATTTCAAAAATCTCCCAGGGATACAAGCAAGATGTTCTTTAAATCTGCAGTTCAGCAAAATTAGTTGTGCATTTAAAAAGGGGGAAAAAAATAGGCAAGAAACAAGAAAGCACTACCCACAGGAATGAGACACAAAAGAAAACGTGTAGCTTAAGAAGGGAAAATACTGCACAGACAGGTTGAATATTTGAACTCTTAGTAAAGGAAATATATCACTGTCATGAACGTGGAGGTTTTAAAATGGGAGACAAGTGCACTTTGCATAAATATCTGTTAAGACAACGCTTAGATCAAGAGCTATGCAGAGTTCTGTGGAAAGTAGCTCTGGAATAAAGCTTTTTATCACCAACCATTACGAAAAGCCACTTGCAGTCTGATGATTTTTATTATGCTGGTTTGTAACATTACATTTTGTTTAGGAGTGTTTCAGCAAAGAACGATGCCACCTATCGAAAACTCAGTGTGGTGCCACTGTAGTATCCAGCGTTTCTTATTTGCGATGCAACCGAGGTGAATTGGCACATTTTGAGAAATCGATCGGAGTTCTTGCCGAATCAATCCGCGGATTGGCAGCGCGCATTTGCACACACAAAAGCGAAAACTTGCACGTATTTCCCGTGCGCTGCAAGGAAACGAGCAGGCGCGTGTGCCCATCCCCTCAAACGTGTTTGCCTTCATTCCTGCTCGTTACACAAGCCCAACCGCAGAACGCGATGGTTAAGGAGACCTGACGCGGGGGCTGGATCGCAGGATTCTGCAGGGCTCCCTTCCCTAAAGGCGTCCGTAGCATAACTAAAAATGGCTTTTATTTTTCTGAGTGGAGCAACTAGGTTTATTTTTGGATGTGTGATTTAAATGTGATGATGTCCTCCCATTTCTCTGCCAGAATGATGTGACATAGGTGGCGTCGAAGGTGGTGTGTAGGTACCTCAGTGGTGAAAATCAGGATTTCTGTTTTGCCCATTGGGGATTTTTGTATGTTAAAGAACTAATTGTCACCTTACTGAGGTCGGGGGGAAAAAGAGCTCACCGTTTCATCGGCACAAGTTAAAAGCAAATTGTGGGAATATTAATTTCTTATGTCGTGGAGTATTTTCCTTCTTTATAAATTTCTTATGTGTATGCTTTCCAATGGAAAACTATCTGAAATGAAACGTATTTTAATTAAGCATCTTTTTTCTTTATAGTCATTAATGGCCACACACCTTGTTTACGGTTGTTGCTGGAAGTTGCAGACAACCCTGACGTGACAGACGCCAAAGGACAGTAAGTTTGCTTTGCGATGGTTTTCTTTCAGCTCCGTGACTCCAATCGCCTCTCAGCTTTCTTAAAGAAAAAAAGGCATTTATTTGAAATACCGTATTCCCCGCACCTCTCCTTCTAGAATTTGGCAGAGATTACAAAGCACATATTCAGTTGATCTAAGCCATGTGGAAAGGATTAGTCATTAATCTCAGCCTTTGCTTTGTACTTTAAACAATTTTTCATAGATGCTGAGGCCAGATTCAATAAAAACTAACAAGGTCCTGAGATGCTTCTATAGAGTCTTTTTCTTTCTAAAACATTTCTATTTCAGGGTTTAGCTGGTATATAGGGCTGGTTCAGTGAGACAGAATGTTTATCTGAGGTGACACATGAATCTGAGATGTTCCTACAAAAATTTCACTTCTCATTAAATGACAGTTACATAGGGAGAATAAACTTTATTTTTAAAGTGAAAATATGAATGGTTTTAAAAACTCATTTGGGGTGTCTGGAACATTTCTGGCTATACATATTTTAAATGGTATTCGTCTTATCTGGAAATGGAAGGAGAATAGATCCCTTTCAGAAAAAAATAAAAAGGAAGATATTTTAGTCCAAATTTTGGCTTGAATATTTTCCTCATGTCCCTTCATCTCCTTTAGGCAATTGCAGCATTTGCAAAAGAAATGGTTTAGGTGGTTGTCATCTTGGTAACTAGCAGGGACGTTCATTCGCAACACTTGGGTATTGGAAAGCTCATGTGTCGCTGGAGGTGACAATAATTGCAGGTTATTAAGATTGTCTTGAATGATGCTGCTCTGTAAACTGCTTACAAACATGTTTGTTTCTATTTCCGTTGCGGTAGTTGGTTGTTAAACGTCATAATAATTTCATACAAAAGGTCTTCGCTTGGGTGTTGTGTAGATGAGTATGCTGAAAGAACCAGGTTTGTGGGTAGGAACGGAGAGAAATGCAAGGCTTCCTGATTTCTGTATTCCTTTATCTTAGCAGTGGCAAGTTGTACGTCATTTTATAGCTCTGACTGTGTGTGCTGTTGCTTTTGTTTTTTTCTAGAACCCCCCTAATGCTTGCGGTGGCATATGGGCACGTTGATGCTGTTTCTTTATTACTTGAAAAAGAAGCATCTGTAGATGCAGCTGATCTCCTGGGATGCACAGCTTTACATCGAGGGGTGACTTCATTTTTATCATTCTCAATGATTTGTTTTACTGTGGCTAACAACTCACCTATGAATACAGGGATATTAAATGTGTAAATGACTGGAAACCTGACCAAGCACAGTCACTGTGGTAAAAAGCAGGACAGATCTACTCTAAGTAACGCTCTGCTTTCGACTTTATGTCACGTTCACTTTAATTAATTAGATGAAAGACTGATTAGGCCAGTTTTTCTTGGCTCTTGACACTTTGCAATAGCAGTCGCTATTCTTAGGACAGAGCACCTCATGAATTCTGAAAACAATTTCTTCAAAAGGACTGCCCAGCAGTTATTTTCATTTTCCTTGTGGAGGATGGTGTAAATAAGTAAGCTGTATGTTTTGATCTGGAGGCAATGAAACTCGAGGCAGATCTAATCTTTCCTAGGAGTCCGCTTCTTACCCGATGTGGAGTTGATGGAGGAGATGATATTTATGCAGAACATTATGATAACTTCAGTGAGCAGTTCAGCTTAGGAGTCCAACACCTTCTGTAATAAAAGCTATGGCATAAAATTTCTGTTCTGTATTGATAGCAATACATGAACATGAGCGAGATACCAGAGCTAACCTATGGATGGCACAGAGGGCGCTGATGGCAGCTGCTTTTCCTGTTTCTGACAATATTCTTGATATTTTTTTCCCCTCAGTTCTTCTCTCACATTTGTATGTGGTTTTGGGAAGCCAGATGCCAGTTCCCTGAACCACACCCCTTGTTCGCCTGTTTCCTTAACCTTAAACTCCTCCTTGCTTTTGTGCCTAACTTAGTGGAGTCTCCTTGCACAGACTAGGAAGCAAGACCTTTGCAAGACAGTACCAAATACACGTTGACGTATCAGTTATCATAGGTACTCACAGGAGCAAAGGAGCTTTCATCTCTGCCTTCTGCATCCCATCCAGCCCCTTTTGTGTTCACAGGAATCAATCATATTCCGTATTTCCCGGGCTAGAATCTGTATTATGTCAACCTCTTTCCTCATTTCTTTGTTATCAGATTATGACTGGGCACGAAGAGTGTGTTCAGATGCTGTTAGAGAAAGAAGTATCTATTTTATGTAAAGACGCCAGAGGCAGAACACCTCTGCACTTTGCGGCAGCTCGGGGTCACGCCACTTGGCTGAGCGAATTACTGCAGGTAGCACTTTCCGAGGAAGACTGCGGTCTGAAAGATAATCAAGGTTACACACCGCTGCACTGGGCTTCTTACAACGGTAAGGTTCTACCTCGGGACTTCCGCCCAGTTCACATGTGGCCTCAGTTTTAGGGAAACACGATAACAGAGCAACCTAACACTTTGTGAAGCTCAGAATGAAGCCTGGATCTACCCCGTTTCCCCAAAAATGAGACAGGGTCTTATACAATTTTTGTTCCAAAGATGCTTACCTTTTACATGTATAGCTGCCTGGACACTATTTAAATTGACTTTTAAAAATGAACTGTAACTAGGGCTTATTTTTGGAGTAGGTCTTATATTTCAAGCATCCTCAAAATCCTGAAAAATCATGCTAGGGCTTATTTTTGGGGTAGGTCTTATTCTCGGGGAAACAGAATATCTTGCTTCTGCCATAAATAGCCCAAACCCAAACCAAACTAAAACTAAAATACCCCACCTGTTTATTATTTTATCACATAGGAGTTCATATACACATTGTGTTCAACTTTGAATGTAGTGTTAAATTCTAATCTGTATAAGCCTAATATGGATTAAGCGAATTACTTGCTTTGTGCAACGCTGTGAAATTTCTGATCTCTTACAGGTCATGAAAACTGCATCGAGGTACTATTGGAACAAAAACTTTTCCGCACATTCTATGGTAATAGCTTCTCTCCATTGCACTGTGCTGTGTAAGTAGAAATCTCCAGTAACAAATGCCTCAGGATAGGTCTGGAAGAAGTAGCAGTATGAGAAGAAAGCTTTATTTTTTTAAAGCTGATCATAAAATTGTGCTTAGAGTAATACTTCTGCTAAAAAGTGACAGAATAAAGTGGTTTTGCATAAATGTAATACATTTAGGCTATTTGATGAAATTCTGATTTGCAATTAAATAGCTGCATTTCTGCTCCCTTTTTGGTTTCCTTTCGCTTGCTTACAACTACAGACCCGTGCCAAATTTAAAATGAAAACATAGGTATGTGTTAGCTATACTATATGTCCAATACTGTTACTAAACACTGTTCGTTTTCCTAATGAAATGAGACAAATTGACAATAATCAGCAAGAGTATTAATTGAGTACATCCATCAAGGAAAAGTGTTACATGTGTGAGTTGGAAGAGATGTGGCCTTCAGTACCTGAAACATTAGAATAAAGCTTTTGTAAGTAGCTATCTATGACTCAGTGCTTTCCAGATCCAGGTGTGTTTGACATTCAGACTAAAGGATTTGAAGGTATTAAGGTTTTAATCCTAGGTTTGAGCTGCAATTACCTTTGTGCATAGTGAATTGCAGGATCAGCTTTGCTTTAGAGCCTGAAATTTCTGGTAGCAGAGGCAGTTTGGTTAAATGGAGAGACTACGAATAATCAGAAATGTGACTAAAAGCATTAAGGCAATGGTATGTTAGGATAATTTATAAATAACCAATAAAAATATTACTGGGAAGTGAAATAAATGAATATTGGGAAGTGGGAAAATATGTAGACTTTTTACGTTTTTGAAAGTGTATTTCTTTGGCAGAATCAATGATCATGAAAACTGTGCATCACTGCTCATCGGAGCCATCGATGCCAGCATTGTCAACTGCAAAGATGACAAAGGAAGGTAAGAGTTTCCTAAACAAATGGCACTTCACCTTCATGAATCCATCTAGTACTTTTCATAATTCTTTCTGAACCTCTGGAACTAATCCTTATATAGTAGAGCTGAGCTCAGATTTATCATCCTGACTATTTCAGACAGCAGTTTACACTGCAACAGAGTTGAATGGTGGTTCACGTGAAGCAAGAATACTATGAAGCATTCCATTTCATAGCACATATGAAAAGAAATACAAAAGAAATAGTATTCTGTTTGTCTAGAACAGCTACGACTATGGGCTGTTTCCCTGAACCTGTTTTCTTTGTTAAATATTTAAACACGTTTATCTTTGCTAAACGATGTGATAGGTACACATAGAAAAGTATTTATTTAAATGCTTGATTGTTATGTTAGCATTTCCAAGGCACACAACTGAAAACATCTATGCAGCAGAATAATACTGATACAGCAAGAGATTAATTAAAACAAATTCAAGACCTTCAGTAATGGTGATTAGTTACTCCTATAAGGGTAAGACCACCTCACCTTTACTGATTAACAAAAACTGAAGTGACACGGTGAGCTGGGTTGTGCACCAACTGTCTTTCATCTCTGTTAGTCATGCTTCGGACCCCAAGTACCATGGGGAAACAGCGAACGAATTCTAGTGTTTCAGTCTTGTGGAAACTGATAACCTTCCAAGCGGATAGAGTTCCTTCTGCATTTTATAGTAATTGTTCTTATTGTAGCTGGTTGCTGCAGTATCTCTGACTACAACTTAAAATATTTTAGTCTTCTTAAGCAATAGATCTGTTCTTTTCTGATAGTTCTTCCCATCTTAGGCTTGTTAAAAAATATCATGGAATCACAGAATGGTTTGGGTTGCAGGCCCTTCCCAGCTCCCCCAGTGCCACCCCTGCCATGAGCAGGGACATCTTCACCAGCTCAGGTTGCTCAGAGCCCCGTCCAGCCTGGCCTGGGATGTCTCCAGCGATGGTTCATCCACCACCTCTCTGGGCAGCCTGGGCCAGTATTTTACCACTCTCATTGTAAAATAAAATCAGATGAATTAAAAATGAGGGATTGTACTGCTTTTCATATTACACAGTATGCTCTGCTAAAATAAATACGCTGCTAATACGAGATTCTCCATGGTGTCGTATCTCCACGCCGTCGCATCCACCTTCCGCTTCCCTTTCTTTCAAGTTTATATTGCATCAGGACAGCGACTGTAGATGTTATTTAACTTATTTCAGATGCTGCTAGTATAACTAGCTCATATAACTTTCCCCTGGTGATGACTTTAAGTTTTGTAGGGGAAAAAAAAAAAAAAAAAAGAAATTAAAATATCTTGCCCTTTCCGGTTCTTGGGAAAAGAGGAATATTGTCATTGTTTAGTAAAAACCGTGGTCCCGTTGGTGTCCCCGCAGGACGCCCCTCCACGCAGCCGCCTTCGGGGACCATGTGGAGTGCCTGCAGCTGCTGCTGAGCCACAGCGCGCAGGTGAACGCTGCCGACCAGGCGGGCAGGACGCCGCTCATGACGGCAGCGCACGGCGGGCACCTCGGGGCTGTGGGTACGTACGGCCGAGTGCCACTGCGGTTACTAGCACAAATAGCCAGGCATTTTTTTTCCGCCCATGAAAACGAATGAAGACAAACACCGTAAATTGTGCGGATGTCTGTAAGAAGCTACCCCTGTATCTGTGAAAAATTCCTTTTGCTTCTCAGTTGTTGTTTCTCAGCAGTCTTGGTCAACATTTGCAATGACAAACTTGGGTCTTATTTCCTTGTAAGAGCACACTGGAAAGAGCATGAGGGGAGCAGCAATTCTGTTCTCCTGTTCACTTCCTTGGTTTTATGGACCAGTGAAACTACATGTGTGAAAAACATTGTGTAAACCTGTTTTCTGCTCTACTATAGGAAGTCTTGTTCTTGAAACGGCAGCTCTCAGCAGCTGCTTTTTCCAGGCTAGACTGTATACTATAGACGCACAGATTAGGGTCATATTGGCTTAACAGAATTCTCTTTTCTCTAGCTTTAACAGCACAGACTAATTTTTTACATTTTTATATATTCTATTTTATTACATTATATATTAGTTATTAATTATATATTAATCAATTAGTTGTTAATAATTAAATTTCTTATTGACTATATGTTATTTATTATATATTTTTATACCCACTTAGCCCTTTCAAAGCAGGATCCACAGTTTTTCTCCAGAGAGGGTGATTCAGGCAGAACTTGCTGATTTGCAATTGGCAAAGCTCGTAAATAAATGAATATACGTGTGAGGCACTGTGAATCAGCCATTAGCTCTGCCTTTCCTTGCTGATTAGTCTGTTCTCATTCCTTATTTTCAGTTCATGTTCATGAAGCTTACATCGCATAAAGGCTTAATTGACTAGCGTGTATGCACACGTATATTGAAATAGTAATTTCTTTCCCCTCTGTTTTTACGTGTTCGTCTGCCCATTGTTTGTTCATTGATTTCTATTCTGTACTTCAGACTTTTTGGTGAACGTTGCCAAGGCTGACCTGACGTTAAAGGATAAGGAGTTGAACACATGTTTGCACTTGGCTAGCAGTAAAGTAAGTTGAAGACCTATGTGTGCTTCTGTTCTCTTCACAGTCTGTATGTATGTGTGTGTTTATGCTCCTGGATGGTTTTCTGCAATGGAAATGTGATGGTTAAAGTTGTGGTGAGGAAGGGAACGTTATTCCAAACCTTTTCTCAAGTCTGTTTCAAGGTTTAGTGAATTGAGAAACAAGGATGCCTCTTGTGACAGCTGAAACATGAGGAAGGAAAACTAAGAGAAGTAATGGAAAACCCTTTGAGATTTTACCAAATAGTCTCACTGTAAAATAGCTTAACATAGGTTCAGTGGCAAAGAAAAATAAAAAAGTGTTCTTTTTTCTTATTCTCCAGTTTCCATGGAAAGAACCCAGAATTTTCCCTCATGGTCTGCAGCAGTAAAAAAAGAGGCATTGATTAGATTGGTCACAGTGTCTTTTCCCACCCTTTCTTCCTCTTAATACCAATTGCTACTGCTGTTTCTGCAAGAAAAAACATTCATGGGATTCCCTCTCCGGGGCTTTTTCTTTTACTCCTGTTCAGAGACGTGATTCCAGGGTGATAGGATTGCTCCAGTTTCTGCAGACGCATGAGCCTTGCTGAATTCTCGAGGTCCTTCACCTGCCAGGGCTGTAGGATCAGCATCTGCACCTTGCTGTGCTGGAGCAATATCACAAATAAGGCCCAGAACTGTATTATTTCAAAGGTTTTGTCGTTAGAGGTCTCATATTGAAGGGAATTTTGTAGTAGCTTATTAATAATTTAGGAAGGCATTTAAAGATCCAGAAAGTATAGTATTAGTTTTTGAGATTAAACTATGTTACTGTGTCATTCTAATAAATAATCCATAAATAATCCATTGAACAGCAGTCTTCTCTGAAAGCTGAGGAGGTGAATTCATATAGAATGAAAGGAGCCTTGAAATGGAGGGTGAATGTCTGAATTTCTAAATGTGCTAAAGCATTCTAGCAATGGTGGTTCATAAACAGTATTTTAAGGCTCCTACAGTTCACCTACTACACATCCTTATAAACTGAGTAGCATGTATTTCAAATAGAGTTGTTAAATTTCACTTTTATATGTAACATTTATTTTGCTTCAATTTCAAACTCCCCAGCAAAGTAACACCATTTGGTTTTTTGTTGGTGGGTTTTTTATTTGTTCTGGTTTTGTTTTTTTCTCAACTACAGGGTCATGAAAAATGTGCCTTGTTAATACTTGACAAGATACAAGAACAGAGCCTTATTAATGCAAAAAATAATGCATTGCAGACGTAAGTATAGCCTGAACCTCTCAAGTTCAGTTGACTTACCAGCAGATTCTGATTTATCATTTCAAATTCACATCTCAGATTTTTTCATAGAACAGTTAATTTCTGATTTTTTTTTGGAGTGCTTGCCCTTGAAAAGACTAGGTTTGTACTGCATTTTCATTGTTAATTTTGATTCCTTTAATGCCAATTCTACACATGGCCTGGTGTAAAAATTATATGAAATCATTTATTTGAAGACCATGTCCAAATGTCTATTAATCATGTGAATGTGTAAGTATACATCTGGCATTTCCTAGCTTTTTGAGCTTCACCTTAAACCTAGATAATTTATTTAGACTTCAGGTGGTACATTTAATTTTCAGAGGTTTTTTTAGGTGATAGTTTATGTGCAACTCCTGTCCATACCATACATTATCAGCAGAGGGAGAACCATCGATATTCTTACTCCAGCTGCAGCTGCTTGACCGGAAAGGGGGAATCCCACAGGAGGAGATTCAGTCACGAGTTCAGGTGGCAGATCATCTAATGTTTGCAGAAGAATTCATTCCATCTCAGCCCTTTTTTCCCCTTCCAATATGGAGTTGTTTTTCTTGTTCCACTAGCTATCCCCAAGCAGGGGCATTGGGTGTTGTCCCGCAAAGGGAGGGAACCAGTGGTTATTTTTAATTTCGTAGAATAGTTTGGGTTGGAAAGGACCTTCAAAGGTCATCTAGTCCAACCCCCCCTTTTTTCCCAGTTGCTCTGTGGTAACAGAGATCAGGTATTGAGTATTCAAGGATAAAAAGACAATGCAATAATTTTGAACAGTCTGTAGTAGGCAGAATGAAGGATGGAACAAAGGCATTTCTTCAGTCTTAGATCCATTTTCCTTTTAAGTATCAATTGTGTGCTGCAAACAGTGGGAAAATGAGAGCTTTTAAAGAAAACCTTTAGACTGGAAAGTATTAAGCAATCCGTGTGTAAAGGTAATTATCTTTGTCTCGCACATATGTTTTATAGATGTGGAACATGAAGATTATTTTAAAGGCTGTAATATAATTTAATTTCTACAATATAACTGTAATGATGCAAAAAAGAAAAACATTCTCATTCAGATGCCGGGTAGGCTTGAAGCATTATCTACCTGTTTTTAGAAAGTCTGTTTTAAAGTGGTCTCGAATGTAGTTGTTATGTTTTTGTAGACCTCTCCATATTGCTGCCCGAAACGGCTTAAAGATGGTGGTTGAAGAGTTGTTGGCCAAAGGGGCATGTGTCCTCGCAGTAGATGAAAATGGTAAGTAAATAAGACACTTTGAAAATCTTCAGTAAGACCCAACAGGTAATTTTACAACAGACCAAAGCAATAGACTTACAAGCTTATAATAGGTATCACTGATGCTTTTATCCCTCCAAGAACAGACAATGAGCTGTGTGAGTACCTATTAAAAAAAAAAATCAAGATACTATTTGTTTTTCTTTAATATAAAAATGTATTCTAAACATCACGGCAGTCCCTTTTACTGTTCATTTTGCATGTACTGTCAACAGCTAGTCTTTTTTAATGCTTGAGTGCAGTGGTAACTTGAATTTCCTAAACATGCAAGTGGCACCGGATAATTCTGACGCCTTGCAGAAGAATTAAGGATTATGCATTCAATCAGCGCATGTTTTAATGGGTAGGAAGAAAACCATCAACATATGTTTGATTGTGTCCTAGTTCATTCTGAGATCAAAGCTTGCGCTTACAAATTGTCTGGCTTAATCCAAAATGCAAGTAAATTACTGTTGCCTCATAAAATACACGATTAGTTAATGAATCTGATAATTCTGTTTCAGATCTCAATGAAGTCCTTCCGTAAACGTTGTAAAGCCCATAAGGGCTGTGCTTCTGTAATTAATGTTTTCAAAAATGTCTTCCTGAAATAAGCTGGTCTTTCTTAAAATACTGACTTCATGGCATTAATGTAACAATTCGGTACCTCCATCTTCCCATATCTGTAACGTATCAATAATAACACTCACCCATCATTGCAAGACATTTGAGATCTATGGATTAAAAGAATTGAGTGGTGAGTATTTACTATTAACCAAATGCTTCCTAGATATACTTGCATGAATGAGTCCCACTGAAGTCACCTGGGCCATAACCTCGTTTTAGAGATGGGGACAGGAAAATGAACCAGACTGGTTTCTAACCACAGTTTTTTATCACTAAAATTGTACATACAGATCCAGCTAATTTGAATGTATGTACGGAGTGAAAATCAAGTTTAAATTCTATGCACAATTTTTCTAGGAACAACTGCATATGCAGAGAGAAATACAAGTGCACTCTTAGTATAAACACAACTCTAAAGAATATTCACGCTCGGAACTCAGTGGAATAGGAAGTTCCGTCGCTGCAGTCAGTGCTTAAATGTGGGTAGTTTGGTACAAACCTGTACCGAGATTTGTCTGCCGAACTGCTTTGCCCTACAGGCGTTCTCAGCTTTAGCCATCTTCAAAAGAATTCGTTTGCTCTTCATATAAAGGAAAATTTGTTGGGAAGTGCTGGAGTACTACACAGCGGCCAGCAAAATGGATAGATAGCGAGTGTCATCGGCAGACCAGTTTCCAAGATTTGTATATGGGCAGAGCTGCTTTAGGGGCAGCTCTTGGACAGGAGCCACGTTAAACTGCAGTGAAGACAAGTGTTTAGGAGCTCCCCAGTTCTTTGTTTTACTAATATCTGGAGAATATTAACTTCGTATTTAAAGTGTATGCCATACTTTCTGGATACAGACATTATTCTAACATGATGTAAATTTGGGTAACTAAACACCCATGTAGTCATACCTGCTATACGTGTACCACGTGCAACGGTCTAATTAATTTATCTCTTTATTTAATTCCTAAATAAACTGCTTTATGAGTTGAGGAGATACTCAACTGATTAGTCTTTAATATCGTTTGCTTACTACTTCAAAATGTTTTTTAAACTAATATCTTTTATGTTCTAACGAAAGTCATTGTTCTCAGAATGAGACTTGTTCATACGCACAGAAACCGAAGCCGGTTTCTGTCCCTGTTGCTGTACTCCCCCTGTTTTGTACCCATCACACTGCCTGTGCCATAGACCTGTGTTTAGCAAATGCTTTTATTCATATTGTAAAGTCTGTTTGCTGCCTGATTTAAAAAAAAAAAAAAATAGCGCTTGTTGTGGTCACATTGATTTAAATGCTCCATAAAATGTGTATTGCCCCAGCATGTCTAATTTAAAATAAGTAACATACCCCCGTTGCCTGGCATGATTGTACCGAACATACATCTCCTGCTCCCGACGTCACGTAGAGATGTATCTGAGGAATGCCGGGTGCCGCTGGCGGTTCCCGCAGTACTAACCATTGCCTTGTCTGCGTTTGTGCCCAGGTCATACGCCAGCCCTGGCTTGCGCTCCTAACAAAGACGTGGCTGACTGCCTGGCACTCATTTTGGCTACCATGATGCCTTTTTCTCCTTCCAGTTCAATGACGGCTTTCAACTTCGTTTGTTTTAAAAAAGACAATTTGGGCAGGACGCATCTCTGCGATGGCTCCAGTCTGGGTAGCATTAACTCTTACAATAAGCCCTTGAGTAATGAAGTAGGAACAGAGGATGGATACAATGAAAATGATTCGGATTCTGAAACATTTTGACCTTTTGGTATTCAAAAACTTTTTTTTTTCATTATTATTTCATTTCAGCTTTATTTTTGTCTTTTTTAAACAGCTTAAATCCCATGGCTACATTCTTAACTATTATTCTTGACAAGTAGGTATTCAAAGATTTGTAGTGCTGAGGAGAATCAAGCCTTTAAACAACAAAAGTTAGAGGGATTTACCAGAACATAATCCCATTAATGTTCTGCAGCTTTTCAGCTTCCTCATGTTTGCTTTAGGCCCAAAGTGCCCCTGTGGAAAGTCTCTACCTCTTATTTTAAGTAGAAAAAGGGACAATGCCTTTTTTCTTTTTGACAGCACAAATAGACAGGGAACTGTTTGTAAAAAGTTCTTAAATGTTTTATCTGTACCTTTAGCACATGAACGTATTTCCAGTGTAGCCTTCATCGATTTGAGCATCACCCCTTTCCTCTGTTTGTTTCCTGCTTCCAGGGGCTCTGTTAATTAGATTTTAATATTTTTTTTTTACATAAACCAAAGGTGAAATTGTAAATCTTAAAACTGCCTGTATTACTTTTCTACAGGAAACGAAACCTTTCACATCCTGCATGTATTAAGCACTTAAGCCTACAGAAGGCACTTTTTACAGTTCTTAGTTGCAGCACACAATTAGAAAAATATAGTTATAAACTCTATAGGCCAAATTCTACTTGTCTTACCATATTTTCCCAAAGGCACTGGTGGAAGCACTTGTGTGAAATGAAAATCACTTGGCCCTTATTTTTTTTTCAATTCAGCACAAACATGTACAGTTTATTTGCACTAAAGCATTATGGCAATGAGATGTTTGTGTCACCTTAGCCATTAACCATGAATCTACTACCAGGAAAAAAAAATTGGGGAGGGGAAATATCAGGTGTAGACAAAGGTGTATGTAAAAATTTATAATGACTCGCCAACTTAAATGGATTTCTTTTGTTTCCTTTTCTATGCTAAAATAACTTATTTTTACTGCAAACAGTATCAAATTTTAAAATACTTTTGCCAGTGTTTGGATTAACAGAGCAAAGGCAAAGCAATGAAAGCGTAACACCAAAAGCTGAAACCCCAAATCCCAGGAACCATAGCAGTGTACCGTGCAGGAGATGGGAAATACGTGCTAAAAAAGCCTGTTGTCACCAGCTTTTAAAGCAATGTCACCTTTGTGAATATGTTTACTCCTTCTGCCAAAGTTTCTAGGTCAAATGGACCACGACCCTTCTCTGCAACAGATGTACAAAAGGAAGAATGAGACTTTAAAAACAAAAACTAAACGAAAAGCTATCAACCAGCTGTACCAAGAGGACCAAAATGCTTCAGTAATTAATGGAAGACTTTGCTACTTTTTTTTTTTCTTCAAAGTGAGTGACATAATGAAGTAGTTTTTCTAAACCATAAAATTATAAACTTTTGAGGTAATGAATAATCTTGAGCGAACTTTACATGACGCAGGTTTCAAGTTGACATTTGTAACTGATGATGTGTTGACCACAGTTTGTTTGGTTGTTGGTTTTTTTTTTTTCAGACAAAAGAATATGTTCATATACTTTTAATGTAAATGAATTTATATTTATTTGAAATGAAACAAATGCCCAGGAAAAATAACCTATGGCTTGTTCTCCTACTTAGCATTTGTGCGTATTATTTGGCATGATGCGAAATGAAATGTGAATCTAGGCAAGACTGATGGCCTGAGCAGAAAAACGAAGGGCTGAGGCCCCTCAGATTGCCCATTTTCTGGGATGGAATGCGAGGAGAAAGGGTAAAAAGCAGAAAGCAAAGCACCTTCCCTCATTTAAGAACAGAAGAAAGAGATCCAAGCCCTCACTATAATTGCGCTTTTGAGCCACGTTCCACTGAACTACCAAAAATCTGTTGGCAGATTGCAGTTCTTGAATTAGGAAAAATATTTATGTATTAAGTTTATTTTGCCTTGCTAAAATTAAATAGGATTTCCTTAACAGGAGGTAAAATTAAATATTGTTTCCTTGAACATTAGCAAATTTCCAAGGCTTACAACAAAAAAATCACAAAGGATAGTGTCTCTGAAGGTGAACATTTCTTTTCCCTCAGCTCTGTATTTTCCGCAGAATGACAGCACCCGAACCCCTGGTTTTCTCCTCAGAAATAGCACAGAATAACATTTTTATGATGGATTTTTCTCAACGGTTTTGCTTTTAAAAGTTGAAAAATAGCAATAACCACCTTACTTTAAGCACTGAAAATATGAGGAGAGATCAGTTGCTAAAGTTTTCAGTGGTCTCTGTTCTGAAATGAAAAGAAATCCCAAATATTGCTTTTTTTTAATGTGGAATTGATGATATTGGAAACAAATAAACAAGGCTGCCACCTGTCTGACAGCAGGATCAGCCTTTTAGTCTTATTTTAACCGGATATGTAGGTAGGCTCCTTGGCAGGATTAGTTATAAATCTCACCCTGAAATTCAGCAAGTTATTCTATCCTACATGAAGTTGTTTCATTGGGAGAAAACCAGTCCTGTTTACAAAGAGGATGGTGTATTATTTTAAACAGCCATTAAAAAAAAAAATCCAGTATTTTTACTTGCTACCACACAGAGTTACTGAAAATATTTCTGTATATTTGCAATACCTCCGTAACTCTGATAACTGCGTAGTGCAACAATTGCTGCCTCTTAATGACGTTACAGAGCACAGGTGATCGTTGAATGACTTTGATCTTTCTAGGAAACAAATCTATACATTACGGACTAAACTTTTCTGCAAACTAACGATGATCTAAGTATGCAATATTCCAGAAATATGATTTGTTAGCATCTTAAGGGCATTGGGAAAGTCATGTTTTGAGTACGGTGTATTTAGGAGGAAAACTGTCACGAGCCAGACACTGGGAAATGCTCAGTATTGGTCTATCCCACATCTCACCAGTTACCAGAATCCCATTTTTTGTATGCTAGTCCATTAATCTGCAATATAATTTATCACTTGTAGAAACAGATTTGTAACTTAGAGCAGGTATTTAAGCATGGGAGTAATTTTACTCTTGTAAAGAATCACCTCGCCTTTCTGCGGACTTTTTACAAGAGTTAATCGTATGTAGTTGTTGCACTTCACCCTGGATCCTGCGATTTCCAGTACGTGGACGACTCGTGTGTGTGCACCAAGCAAAGGGTGTTCGGGGAGGGTTCAGCAGGATCGTTTTAACCACAGCAGGACGGGGTCCCAAGTCTCTCTCATAAATACCGAGTTCCAACCTCCGGACTGCCTGAAATTGCTGTGAAATAGCTCAGGGGATTTCTGTTCATCGCTACTAAAAGGGCAGCGTAATGTGTTTGGTACTTTTGAGCAGTAAACAACTGCCAGATTATTGAGTTAGAACAAACACATGAAATGAATTGTTTATCCATTGTACTGTTGAGAAACTTGGTTATGTATCTTGCGGATGATTTTTTTTTAAATTGTGATTTTTATTCTTAGTCATGTAAGAAATATTAGAGTGCCTTTTTATATTTGTGTATTATGGAAATGTTTTGTGAAACTTGTCTCTTTTTTTTTCATTTGAGTGTTATAAAAGCAATATATTACCAGTAAATTTTAATTTCAGACCTTCTTTGAATGTATAAAGTGTTTCTTCTTTTCATATGTTCTACCTGCATTGAAATGAAAATTAATATGCTAAATTTCTATAGGAATAATGTATAATTTTTGCAGTGCTGAAAATGCTTTCTTATTACACACAAAGTAAACCTTAGGTCAGTGTTATAGGAAAGGGCGTTTTAAACTAGTGACAATCTGAGTGTGTGTATAAAATGTAATTTTATGCATTTCTAATGCAGTGATCTACATATTAAAGCCAATATCTTATGTTTTGTAGGTTTTGTCTTATATTTTATGCTTTAGCATGTGCAATATATCTTTACAAACCATGGTGATACCAATCTGGTGCCAGTGTTATATTTTGCATAACATTTGTAATAAACAATATAAAATATTGTTTGATGGTTTCTGTGGGGTTTTGTCGGTATTGTTTGCTTTTGTAAATTGAAGATTACGGACTTGGGTAAACATCACACAGGAAATGAGGAAAAAGACTTCAGCAAATGACTTGGAATTCAACCTGAATCTTCTCAAGCACAGTTTAGTAACTTCTTCGACTACTGAATGCTGTATTAATGTAATGAAGAACCCTAACTGTAAACTACTCTTGCAATGCATTCAGATGGTTATTTTTACAAATAAAAAATGGTACAAATACTGTTGGAAAACTGAGTAAATTTTGTTTCTTGTAAAGGAGGGGGAAAGGCTTAAGTATTTAGCAGTGAAGATGAAAATGCAACTATATGTATTTCTGCTTTGTACTTACCTCATCTGTAACAACCCCGTGTCTTAGTAAGCTGATATTAGTATTGCTTCCTCTGTAGATTGAAAACAAACATAAGCCAAAACAAAACCAACCAAAACAAAGAGTAACATTTTTTGTCAAATATTAAATATTTTTCTCTTAGTTTTCATTGATGAGCAACACCAGATACGCATTTAGGGTGGGGTGGCTGTCCCAGAAACTAAGAACCAGTGAGGAGTTCCTAACGATAGTAAAAGATGTTAAGTTGCTGGAAATGTTTAATTAAAGCAAACAATCAAAACCGGTGAGAAAAACTCACTCTGGGCTTCCCAGTTTAAGAAGGACAAGGAATTACTGGAGGGAGTCCAGCGGTGGCTATGAGGATGCTGAGGGGTCTGGAGCATCTTTCTGGTGAGGAGACTGAGAGAGCTGGGGCTGTTCAGCTGGAGAAGCTGAGAGGGATCTGATCAATGTTTATAAATATCTCAGGGTGGGTGTCAGAGGAGGGACCAGACTGTTCAGTGGTGCCCAATGACAGGGTGAGGGGCAGCGGGCACAGACTGAAACACAGGCGGGTCCGTCGGAACATGAGGAGAAACTTCTTTGGTGTGAGGTGCCAGAGCCTGGCCCAGGCTGCCCAGAGCGGGTGTGGAGTCTCCTCTGGAGACATTGAAACCTGCCTGGTTTATGGGCATAAACTGGAACGCAGGAGGTTCCACTTAAAGATGAGAAGAAACTTCTCCATATTGAGGGTGCCAGAGCCTGCCCAGGCTGCTCAGGGAGGTTGTGGAGTCTCCTTCTGTGCAGCCATTCAAACCCGCCTGGACCGACCCTGTGCGATCTGCTCTGGTGACCCTGCCCTAGTAGGTGGTTTGGACTGGATGATCTCCAGAGGTCCCTTCAAACCCAACTACTCTGTGATTTTCGGCAAGGTGAAGCACCCGGCTCTGCCGCTGCACCAGTCCTAGGACTCTCCCTCCCTATCATGGCGGACACGCCTCCCCCCCGGGGGAAACCCGTTGGTAGCTTCCTGACCTCCCCGTAATGGCTCCCGCCCCCCGCGACATGGCGGACGGACCCTCCCCGGCCGGGGGGAGCGACAGCCGGCCCAGCGCCGGACCTTCCCAAGATGGCGGCCGCCCTCCCGCTGCCGCCAGGTTGTGTCGCCAGCCCGCCCCGCCTCCCGGGCGGTGCCGCTCCCCGCCCCGCCGCGCCTGTGTGCGCGGAGAGCCCGCGGCAGGACGGGGGCTGCGCTCCGCGCCGCGATGGGGCGGGCGGGCCGCTGTCTGCCCGCGGTGGCTGCGCTCTTCTACGGGGCGCTGGCGGCGCTGGTGCTGCTGGGGGTGCGGGACGTGTTGTTCCTCTACGAGGAGAACCGGTGCAGCATGACCTACATGTACGAGTACCCCGAGTACCTGGTGAGTGCGGCGGCGGGAGGCGCTGAGGGAGCGGCGGGCGGTGTAACAGGTGGGAGGGAGCCCGGCGGGCCCTGAGGCGCCGGTGGTTTGTGAGGCGCTGCCTCGTCTGGCGCCTTCCCGCCTCTTCCCCGCTGAGGGGAGGGAAACAGCCCCGAGTGAGGAGGAGACGCCTCGCAGGCTGTCCCGGAACTTTGGGGTCAGCCAGCCCGCTGAGGCGGGACCTGCAGAACGGCAAGCTGGAAATGAGATTAAAAAAAAAAGAAAAAAAAAAATTATTTGAGGGGATGGTGCGTTTTGTAAAATGCGCTGCTTTGGCTGCGTCATTCGGTGCAGCTTGAGTAGCTATAGAAGCTGTCTACCTGTGAAGTGATGAGGTGGTTCACACTGCGACCCGCACGAAAGAGAATGAATGGAAAAGCTGCTTGTTTTCTAACCTGTAGTTACCTGTGGTTCTGGTAAAACCGGCCAAAAGCTCATCCGAGCAAAGGAAGAGGCCAGGCCAGGTCCTCTGACCGCACTCTTAGTGCCTGGGAGCTACAGCCCTTTCTGTGAGTTTACACATTGTGTGTCGAAAAAGTGAATAACTGAGACTCAAAAACGAGTGTATTTCTCAAGCTAGAGAGCAGGTTGTGCGAAGTCTTCTTGATGAGCGCTTTGTCCCACAGTTTATGGCAGGAGTTGTAAATCCACCTGCAGTCCCTCTTGCTTCGCTAACCAAGCCTTTTAGAAACCTCTTTGAAGCCCTCTTGGAAAACCTTGGATCAGTTTGAGAGAGAGGACTGCCGATGGAACTGCTGTTTTCCAGGCAAGATATGGTTTAGTAGCGGGAGGATGTAAATATGTGAGTATATGTAGGTTCACAACTAGTGCTGCATGCAGCTGTTAGAAAACAATTTCTCTTTTTTAGTAGTAGTCCTTACTACAGGATTTTCTGTCCTGTTAAAAGCATCCCAAAGCATAATTTGGTGGCTCCTTAAACATTTATTTAGTGTTATCTAGGTTATAATCCATGCTGGAAAAAATATTAAGTATCCTAAATAATATTCTGAAGTAGGTTGCAAGCTGGCTTGCATAGTAAAGAAGATCTTAAAGTCAAACCTTAGTACCTAAATTGGTAACGAAGCAGCAAGTTAATTTTCGTATCTATTAACCTTCATTTGCTAATCTTGACATAGTCCTGTTAACCTACAAAAGAAAGCCTTGCCATAGCTGGAAGGGTTGTTTGGTCAGTGCTGTATAAGCACTGTATTGTATAAGCAGCTATAAATACTTAAATACTACACGGTAAGTTTTCAGATCTCCCAGCAGCCAAAACCCACTTCAGCTTCAGTCTGAAGCCAACCAGCTGAAAGGTACTAGCAAAAAATCTGTGTGATGTTATTGGAGGTTGCCTGAAATTCTCATCTGCCGCTACACGTCTTTTGTATTTATTTGTTATGTCAGGACTTAAATTCTAAGCATCTTCCGGCAGGTGTTGTGCTGGTAAAAAGTATGAAGCTTGAGGGTCAGCAGCAGTTCCGTGCAGGAGGTGCAAGTGGCCGCTGGCTGTATTGCCCTCAGAATTTCTGTTCCCTGAAAAAATCACTTTTACTGTATGAAAAACACTACAAGGGGGGTAGAAATGATGACTTTGCCTGGGTTTGCTAAGGCATTATACTTCTCAAGTACGTCTCTTACTGTTGGAGGTGTTGTTTGTGTAATTGTTAGTGTCTTTGTAATGCTGGCGTTAGTAGGAAACCACAAGGTAGGAATTTCGGGTGGAAGAAACCTGTCCTCCCTTCCAGCTTTGGTATCGCATTACGAAACAAGTAACTATTTTATCAATTAAACATCAGAAGTTTCTTTTATTTTGTGCCTGACAGGGTTAGCTCACAGTCAAGCTAATACTAAAAAATGGAATCAGTTTAGACTTTTTTCTTTTTTTTTTTTTTTAACTTAATCCCATCTTTTTTTGCACGAGTTGTAGAACTGCGGTATTTGAATTTAACCTACCATTGTTGTGTTCAGCTACGCTTGGTAAGAGCTTTGGAAGTTAGTTGTGAGAGCTTTTTCACATAAGCCAAATTTCTTTGGGAATTCAGAATTTAAAACTACCGTCATGGAAGGTGAACATCTGTTTTCCTTTGGAATTAAACATTCTCTTTTTGCTGTAATATTTGAGCACCGTGATTTGCAGGAAAAAAACCCAATATTTTGGTAGTGCAATTCTCATGGATTGTGTAGGTTTTTGCTTTCAATATTGATGCAAAGAAGGTCCTTAAAAGTTGGGTTTTGACATGATTTTTTTCTTTCCTCTGCAGTATAAGACACAGTAATACCTATTTAAACAAAAAACTTATTCTTTATTTTTAATTATTTTTTATAGCAAAACCCAGTTTTTCATTTTGTATGCTTTAGACTGTAATTTAAACCAATACATAAACCATAAGACAGATCATTTAAATTACCAAATAGCCACCGTATTTTCTTGTTTGCAACAATATAGACGAGTTAATTGGTTTCTTTTAAACTTTTGCAACAGAAAATAAAATTACCGAAGAAAACAGCCAAACGATACCCAGCATATGAGCTGTATCTCTATGGAGAAGGGAACTATGCAGAAGAAAATAAAAATCTCCTGTTGACAGGAATTCCAGTTCTCTTTCTTCCTGGGAATGCTGGCAGTTACAAACAAGGTAAGTTATTAAGTGTGTTACAAAGAGCTCTCAGATTTCTGCATTACTTAATGGCAAGAAGTTTTCTGTTTGAAATAACATCCAACAAAATGGTTGATCATATTATGGTGTAGGTATCCTTGTTAGTCTGTGGTTAAAAGACTTCATTTTTGTTTGAAGTCAGTTGTACGGTTGAGAGATGATATTTTTCTGGGGTAAGACTTTGACTTTTGGAAGCCAGAAACAGCACAGTTTGTGCCGTGCTGTGGCAGCTCTGCACCATTTTGGTGGTTTTGATCGCAAACTTCTAGTTGGTTTTGATTTGAATGAGGTTTAGTGCAGTTATGCCAAGTAAAACAAGACGTGAATTTGATTAGAAGGAACTGAACCAGCTACTATTTGTGATGAGATGTTATTACATGCTGTAGAAATAAGCATCAGCTTGTGGCTTGCCTTGTGTCTCCATTGTTTCTTACCTCTTGATGCAGGAGCGTTTTTTCTGTAGCATCATCTTCCCACTTTACACAAACCCGCTTTTCTTTTCCAGGTTATTACCTCTAATGCTTCTAGGCTTCAAACGAAAAGAAGGGATAGTTTTAAAGCATTCTTGTAGCTCATTGTAAATACTGAAGTTAGTAGTTTGAACATGAAGTATTGTGTTTGTTTGTTCAAGTATCTGGTATTTCTTCCAGGCTGGGTTTGTCAGCCCGTTATTTTTGTTCTCTAAAATGTGCTTTGAAGCAGTTAGTTTCTCTCACGATTTTAGCAAAATTGATGTGTATGTATGCAGAAAACCACCACAGCCTGCTCTCTTACTGTGATAATTTTTCCTTGTATTCGCACTGAACTGGAAGACTAACTTGTCACATTTCAGAGAACCTTTACAAAGTTATTTTCTTTGAGAACATACCTGCTTAACTTACAACAAAGAAAAATATTTTATCAACTCGTGCTTTCAGAAAACCCATCCAGATTGTCAGGCACAATAGTATCCAAAGAAAGTTATGAAAGTAATGATGACGAGATACCCTACAAACTTGTGTAATTGTGCGTAAACTATTGCAATTCTTCCATGAATTGATGCTGTCTCTAAAAACCTGGCAGTACATTACTGTGCAGGAAGTACAATGGCACTTTCAGGGTATGTTAGGAATCAAAAGGAAGTAGATGAAGAAAAACTTAAACTGGGTGAGTAGAAGTACTAGATGCCGTGGATATAATGTGCCACTGGAGATCAGTAAATATTTATGATGTACTTAGGGGAAATTGATTTAGGGAAACTAGCAATAAGTCATATGTTCGTTTTTCAAAATCTTTGTTAAAATAAGTTGTTCTACCTTAAATTAGTGGCTTAGAATAGTTTTTGCTTTATTATGGAATTTGTGAGAATTAATATTTCGTTCAGAATTTATTGTGGGATAACACAGTTTACTTCTCATACCTGGATGAGCAGAGAAGGTGGTGTTATTGGTATTTTCATACTTGTTTAAGATATATTCATATTTGCTGAGCGATGAAGACAGAAGTGCTAATGCTGCCTTTGTTGGATTTGTTATTGTGAGGTGTTACAGGCACTTTTGAAACATGTTAATCCATCATCTTTCGTGGCCACTAAAATGAAACTTTTTAAATGTACAAAATTCAGACTCTGAGTAAAAGATGTTGATGTAATTTAATTGCTGGGAATGAACCTGAGATTGTGAGAATTGAGATCCCAAGTTCTGTGTAGGCAACAGTCACACACTTTCCTTGTTATCTTTGGTGACATTCTTGTTCCTTTTACCATGGCTTCTGAGGTATAAAGTTGTGATATTTATCTTGTAAATACTTTTTAGGTCTTTTCAAATAATTTCAAAGGTGTTCTTATTGCTTAATTAGTTTTAGGACAGCCTAACAGCAGCAATGCCTCTAGAGTTGGAGTCAAGAGCACTCGTTCTGTCACCTTGAACTAGTGGCATTAAAAAGGTGCAAATGAGATGAGAAAAACAGCCTTCAGGTGGAGGAACATAATCCTTGATTTTTTTATGTCTTTTTTTTTTTTTTTTTGACATGAAATAGTGAGTGATAAACTAGTTTGCATGGTTAACTGCCATAAGCATAGTAGGCAGCCCTTGGTAACTCATTCCAAACTTTCTTTTCATCTTAGCAGGTTTGTTCTTTTTCACATTCTTCTGTAAGCTCTTGTTATGCTAAGTTTGCTACTATTCTTTTATCAGAGAAATTCTTATAAAAATAGGAAATAATTATGTCTTTTCTCTTTTTACAGTTTGGTTCTGACAGTGACTTTCTGGTTCTTTGCTCTCATTATTTATGTCTTCAAATCTGTTTTTATAACACAAGTGTGATTGCATATTAGGAAAGAGCTTATTTGCTTTTGGATGTCTTTCATCATTTTTTTACTTTTATAAATTATTTGAGATGGACAATGGATATAAGAAAAACATTTGTTTCTTAATATATTATATATTTATGTGTTTGTTTACCAATGATGGTAATAGGCAGTGACTGTTAGACTGTTCTAATTGATGTGGTTTCTTTTCCTAGTACGTTCTCTTGGCTCCATTGCACTCAGAAAAGCAGAAGATATTGACTTCAAGTATCATTTTAATTTCTTCAGTGTCAACTTTAATGAGGAGTTGGTTGCATTGTATGGTGGTAGTCTGCAAAGACAGACCAAGTTTGTGCATGAATGCATAAAAGTAATTCTTAAGCTGTACAGGGTGAGTAGACACATGCACTGAATAATGTATTTGCATTTTGAAATGGAATTCTGGGCTGCCTTTTCTGCTGGGAAACTGAAGAATGACGAAGAAGGGAGGGGGACTTTAAAATGTGTGGAGATAATAGAATGTGGTAATAGTGCAATAGAGAAGTGCTGCTCCTTAATAGGTAAAACTTCCCTAGCTTATTAAAATATTAATATAGCATCACCTTATAGCCACTTTTCTGTAGGAAAATTCTTTGGTAGCCTATGTCTGTAAGAGTTTCAGAAATTAAAATAAGCTGAAGTTTCCTATGCTTACACAGGCTATATAATATTGGCTTTTGAGCTGCAAACTTCAAGTTAATCATGATTTTTGAGGTAGCAATGAAATTTATATTCGTTTTGTAAACTTTTTGATATTAGTTATATTATCATCCTTGAGAGGACATTAATTAGTCTGGGGTGGGGGTTTGAAGTACAACTGATAACCATAGTTCAGTGTCAAATCTATTTTTACGTGTCTAATTACTCTTTGCCTAAGGATCGAGAATTTGCACCAACCAGCGTTGCGATAGTAGGTCATTCCATGGGTGGTCTTGTTGCAAGAGCGTTGCTTACTCTGAAGAATTTTAAGCCTGAACTTATAAACCTCCTCATTACACAAGCCACGCCTCATGTTGCACCTGTAATGCCTTTAGACAAATATCTTACTGGTAAGTATTGCAGGTTATCTAAATATGTTGTGTTTCTTTGATCCTCTCAAGCATTAATTGGTGAGATTCTTGCAAATCAACAGCAAAATGTGCTGGTTTGCTTACTGTAATTAATCTATTCCTTTGTTACTCAGGTGGTTGGTTGAGAGCACTAGAATACTGAGAGAGGGTGTTATGTAAAATGGGTTATGTGGACTGGAGCTCTCAATAATTCGTAATTTTAGTAAGTTGAAGAGCATGTTACTAAATTTATAAGCTCTCCAGGGGATGACATTTTTTCTTTCCTTTTTTTTTGTAAATCTTGACCTCAGTAATGGCTTTCTTTGTCAAATGAATTGCCTAAATAGAGTTGCTAAATTTAATGCTTCTCACGCCCAAAGGTTGAGGGGGTGAGAATATTGAATGTAGATATAATTATATATTTTACATTAAATATTTACACAAAAGGCAGATTGTCTTTCCTGCTCACCTAAATAACTGTGGCATAAAAATGAAGTATAATTGTTATGCATACACTATACACTTCTTGAAAAGCTAGATTTGGCTAAACTATGCTGATGAAATACGTGCTCAGTGCTAATTGTGCTGCTACATGGAGATGTAGAGTGGATTGGTGAGGGAAAGGGAATAGACATTTATTTTCATTATTCTTTGCGGCACCTGAGAGGAACAGACTCTCTTTAGCTGCCAAATTTGATTTATTGTGCTTGTATGAATTCTGCTTTGTACAATTGATTGCAATGCAATGTGTCTTCCTTGCTGACTATTTCTGGACTGTGGCTGTCCTTAAAATAAACCTGTGGTTTGCTACTTAAGTGATATATATGCTCAGGTGATACAGAAAGTGTAAGTTTATTTGTCTTTCCCAACCGGTCCTTCCTTGGGGTTAAAAAAATAATTTTCCTTCCTTATATGAATCGAAAGTGAGAACTGGAGCTCGAATGCCTCCAGGGGGCTTACTGAAACTTTTAGTTAAATGTTTCTGTAGCTTTTTTCTGTATCAAATAGACTAATGGAGAAATTGTGATTGATTTTAATAGTTAATTTATTATTTTATAGATTTTTATACAGCTGTAAACAATCACTGGATTCTAAAGGCCCAAGATTTAAGAAATTTAACTACCCTTTCGGTGGCGGGAGGATTCAGAGATTACCAAGTTCGTTCAGGACTGGCTTTTCTACCAAGACTGAGTCAACATGACAGTGCCTTATCTGTTGTGGTAAAAAAGCAAACTGTTTTTTTGCTTTTGCATGGAACTATGTTAGATAGCTATTTATGTAATGTATGTATCTGCGTCTAATTATAATCTATATGTGCAGCATAGTACAACTAAATATGAAAATACTACTTGTGAAAACACAATGTAGATGGTGTATGGTTATAAAACCATAAATAGTTGAAATAGCAGAAATGAGTGTCCTCTGGAAGAGCATGCGCTGGGGTGGATTTGAGTCATCTGCCACCCGGTGCTGTTTCTTCTCACTGCATTCTTGCACCTTTTTAGTTTCAGAACTCAGGTTTTATTTTCCTGCGTTTTTACAAGAGAAGTGTATGTGCAGACTAGACCCTTCTTATTGTTTTTCAAAAAAATTAGGAGTAGAAAGGATCTACTGGATCATCATGCCCAACCTTCTGCTTTTGCAGGCATCTATCTCCCTCCAAAATTAATCAAGCAATATCATAAAAGTAGTTAGGTCTGTCATTCCATCCCCACGCCATCAACCTGTTCCCAACACAGAAGAAGCTGGAAAACGCTCCTCAGCAGGAAGAAAATTTGTAATTTCCAACATCCATTTACTGCGCAAGCCAGCTTTTAAATGTTTGTTCTGACATCAGCTTGAAATATTATCTGAAATAGTTGTTATTCCCAGTCCATTGTACCGAAAGCTGTCTATAAATAGTCTCAGATCTGGTTCTGCTAGGCTAAGAAGATTAACTCTGCATTCCCTTTGTCCTAGTAACCCTGCTCTGCATCTGCTCTACTTTCATTTCTCTTGAGTGTTGGTGACCAGAATTCTGGGAGAGATCTCATGTGTAGTGGTACCAGTTCTTTCTCATCTTTCATGTCTTTTTGGTTTATGGGTTTTGGGGTTTTTGGTTTGTTCTGTGGGTTGTGTTGTTGTGGTTTTTATTTTATTTTTTTTTTTTCCGGGCTGTAATGCAGTAATAGTTCATAGCTTACTTGAATTGAGTTTGTACAACTAGGTGATGAGCTCCTTTTATGGGAGGTGGTTTTGATATTACTAGTCTGTAAAATGCAATACACCTGTACAAACAAATAGCTTCAGTTCTTTCTGCATGGTCTTCTGATGCTCCTTTCTGTTGAGGATGCCCTTGATTTTCCAGTGGTGGCTTTCATTGGCATGCTTCTACTCTTGTGTGCCAGGATCACTTCTTGAAGTAGCGTAAGAATAGTCACAGAAGCAGTCTTTGAAGAAATGTTTGGTAGGTTTCCTCCATACCATTATTGGCCCTTTCACCATCAGTCTCTGCTATCTAACATAGAAAACTTGGTCATTTTGTTTTACAAGTCCTGTTTTACAAGTGTTTCAGCACTTATAAGGTTTTTGACTAAAGAATTCGTTCTATTGTACCCTAGTCCCTGCTACCAATAATTGAGAAAATTTGTTTAAATAAGGGGGGAAGGCTTGCTTAGAATTTTAAAATGTTGAATACTAATACAATCTTAACTTTTTTCCTTCCGCAAACAGAGCTCAGCTGTGCCTAGAGCTTGGGCATCAACAGACCATCTCTCTATAGTGTGGTAAGCTAATGCAACAAAGGTTAATTGACTCGCTGTACATCCCTCTGTTCTCTGCTGTTATCACATTATACATCATCATCATCATCATATCATGCTGAAGTTAAATTCCTGTATCTTCTGCTCATTTTTGTTCTCTGGATATTGCCTTTTGAGATTTAGTTTTACTTATTCTGTCTTCTAGGTGCAAAGAATTGATCCTGGCTACCATTAGAGCTTTTTTTGATCTTATAGATGAAGACACAAGACAGGTTTGTATATGTGATCTCCTTTATATTTCCCCATCACACTTTCTTCTTCCATCCCAGAATACTTAATCAGGACCAATGTCACCCTATTACACAGAAAACTCCTTTTTGATTTTTCTAAGTCATGCTGAGAAAATTGTTGCTGTTTTGTACCACCCTCCATGTCAAAAATTTCTTCCCACGGCTTTGTGTTGTTTGGCCGATGTGTCAGAAATAATTAGGTGTCAAGTCAGTTTTTATTATTGACTGCTTGATGCTTTGTAGCTGTGGTGTGAACTGAACTTGTCATCCATAATGCAGCAGGTTTAGCTGACCTTGCACCAGGATAAAGACATTTTGCTAACTGTGTAGCTTTGGATGTGACCTCTCAATGTGTGTGTTCAACTCAGCTTTTCTGACTAGTATATAGAGAGTGAAAAACTGATAGTTTAACTCGGACATAGTACTTGTTGGACTTTCCCTTTCAGAAATCACTTATATTGGACACAATTTTGAAAAGCTGAATAGGCAAAAATAAGTCCTGGAAATGCGATTTTGGAAAAAAACAAAACAAACCTAACCAACCAACCAAAGAACAAACCCCAAACAAACACCAAAAAACCCCACAAGCCCAAACAAAAGCAAATCCCAGTGTAGCTCTACAGCTTTGGCTACTTGAAATATCAAGATGCAATGTAGTAAGCTGGATTTGGGACCTCAGACTTGTAAATATAAATGTGAAAAATTTTCCTAAACTTTGGCATGAGTGTGTCACTTCAGGAAAAATGCATGTTTGTATATAAAGGAAGTTTTATAGAATTATTTCCTTGTGTTTAAAGAGTAAGCAAGGATATAAAACTGCTAATAGTTTTAGCTGTGCTTTATAATGTCACTTTCTGCATTGCAGTGATTGACTATTGATGGAACTTTATTTATTCAGATAATTGAATTTAGAATAGAATGTGTACCGTGTCTTCTAGTAATCTCTCATGCTTTCTGTCACCCAAACTGTATTGCTAGCTATGATTGTGTGATGACTGTAAATCACACAAAATGATAAAATAAAATTTGGCAATGTTCTCTTTTTGTAGATAACTGAGGATCCGAAGAAGAGAATGTCTGTACTGAATCACCACTTTGTGAGACACCCTGCAAAGATATTTGAGGAAAATCCTGAAGCTTTTACGGAACTCACAGGTGTGCAGCAGTTTCCTTTTGAACAGGATTCTTGCATGACAATTTGCAGTGTCTGTGTCTCTGATCTCTTTGCTATTCTGTCTTGTTCTTTTTCTGCAGACATACCTTTAAACACCTATTGTTTTCTTGTATGCGTTACTCACTGATTCATCATTGACTTGCTTCTACACAAGTTTCTGTATTAGTTTTCTTAAAAGACTGACAGGAGCAAAGATTCAGGCTGTTTCTAATGTTGCCTCAGCTTTAATCACCCACCCTTAATTACATTAGTATCATTCAGTTTCTTATTTGTTTTGTTGCCTTGAGAGGTTTGTTTCAAGATCGATAGGGTTTTTATTTCACAGTTAATATGCAGGAATTAGACCCTAGGGTTTTGCTGTTTCCTGTGTAACTGATAACTGTTGCGTGTAATTCTAAGCAGTAGCAATCCTGAGTGCGATTAAAGCTTATAAAGTTTACAGCTGCTTACAGATAAGAGGTCAGACCTTGGCCGCAGGTAAAGGGTACGATTTTTGGAGATAAGGATGATAGTTCCTGCAGTGTGGCATGTGAAAACGTATTTTATTTTTAGGAGCTTTCACATGGATTACAGTCAAAGCCTCAAAGTGGACTTACTCAGTTTACAATGTAAGTAACATTTTTTCTTGTTTGTGTTTTTTGGCCTTTTTTTTTTTTCTCATGAGAATTTTTTTTCTATTTCTTTTAAGGATTCTGATGGGAAATATTTCACGTTTCCTCTTGCAAGCCACAGAAAATCATACAGTCATGTTTACTGTGAAAACAGTATGTTGGTGAGAAAATACTACTTTAATGTCTGGCATTTGTTTATAAAATTGTGTTGTTTTAGTTTAGATTTGCTGCAGTTTTAAGACAGTTTAATGAACACTTATTGAAATTACTGACATCCTTTTATATTCACAGCCAAATATGCTGTAATAGATACACTTCTTTTAGCATGTCACACTTAGTGTTCAAAGTCTGAAACCTTCAATGCCACCTGAATGTTTTATTTTTGACTCTCTTATGGTTTGCCCTAGATTACTTTATCCTTTAATTTAGTACCAGTGTGTACTGAGGATTTTGAATGAAGAAATTTTTGTTAATGCTGCCAGGATTCAGCTATATGTCTAATTTGGGAAAGCTCTTTATAGGTTTGCTTTCCTGTAATAAAATTTGAGTGATAAATACGCTTTTCAGAATGATGTATTTTAGATTAGTGGCAAGAAAATTGAGATGCTTTGCTGATCCATCCTGCCTGCCCTGTTGCTACTCTTCCCCCTCCCAAAGAAGAGTTTCATTCTGCCATTGTGGAAAAAGATTATATACAACCAGTGCTTTTGTAATTGTCCTTCCCAGTAGCACTTTCAATATTTACACGTTGTTGTGGTCTTAGTTGTGCTTTAATAGGGTAATTTTGCCCTCATTATAATATTTTAAAGACAGGACAAGTACTGCTTGAAGAGCAGGAGGTACAGAACAGTGCTTGAGATATTTGCATCATGGTGCTATCGCTTCAGAACACTTACATTCTCAGGGAGGGGAGCAGTAGAACGTTAAAAATCTAAAGTATTCCTCAACTACTTTGGATAATACCTTGAAGCATTTATTTTAGTTAGAAAAGATTAATAAAATTGAATCTTGCATCATATGTAAGGCAGATATTTTTTCGAAGAGAAACAATGGAAGTTTGTTCGCTTAACCTTGTATCTGTTTTTAGAAAATGTATTGATTCATCACCAGAAAAGGTGGCAAATGGAAGTTATTTAAAGTGGTTCCTAGAAACCCCCACCTTTCACTCGTAGGCTTCATCTTTCCATCCTTCTAATTGTAACTCCAAGATTATGATATCAGACTTTTAATAGAGGATATCACTTGCTGTTAACAGAGAGGTCTGACTTCATTGTGAAAGCAAAGAAGAAAAAGTTGGTGGATATCTTTCATTATAAATAACGGAGGAAATCTGAGAGTCACTGTCGGTACCATCACCTTTGCTTTTACACTTCAGCATTTGACATCTTTCTGAGAGTTTGGTCACTCTATTGATAGCTACTACAGAGACACTTAAGAGTAAAGGAGTGAGATGGAGGTTTTTTTCTCTTTAGTAAGTTAATTGCACCAAGGTCCTGCTGTCAGGGGATTTTTAGAAGAGTTGCTGACATCTGGTGTACTGTAACAGGTTATAGACATTTTGGAGAAGATTATCAGCATTAATTCCTGCATTGTTTGGAGTGAAGATTTGCTATTTTTAGTGTATTTATAAACACATTCACATATAGCTAATGTACTGTTTAATGGTATTGATTTGCAGGACACAAGTAGCTGGATTTATGGCTGTATGAACAGTAATTCATCGATGTGGTGAGTATAAACAGTTCCTGTTCTTTATTCAAATGGATCTTATGAGACTACATTTGAATTTAAAGCGTATGAAATATCCTTCTCCCTAGGAAGGGATTGGGAAGAAAAGTAGAATTCTTACTGTGAATAATTCATGCACATCAAGAAAGCAGGCAAGAATAGGTTTTCTCCAAATTACTGCATGAATGCAGAATAAAATAGGTGATTTTTTTCTTCTTTAAGCTATATTTGAGACCTTCATAGCAGTGAAGAGTCGCTCCTGTTGCTCTCTTGCAGACAATACTGCTGCCTAAAAACTCTGCTAATAATAATAATAGTGGTTTTCCTTTGGACTGCGTGTCCCGAGTCCACGTAACACTATTTAGAGGAACAGAAGTATTCTAAAAATCAAAACTGAAAGTGCCTGAATGTGTTGCAGCTCAGTGTGTTAAGTACACACCATTTTAGAACTGGTGCAAGCTCTGTGGCAGCTAACAACGTTTTTTGTTTGATATGGTAAGTTTTAGATGTTCCCATAGGAAAAATTGGTACTTCTGATGTTTAAAAGATAGTAGTAGCACTGTGTTAATTCAATGCCAGTGCTGTTTTAGCTCATTAAGAGTTTTCATTATGTGTCTGAAGTTGCATGGCTAATAACTGCTCAGTGCTGTGTGTATCACAAAGCTAGAGCTGGGCTTTTTATTTTTTTTGCAAAACAACCCAAGATTTGAAGTATCTGAAATGATTACAGTTTGATAAATTACTTTGATAGCTAACTGCAGTAGACCCAGACTTGTTCTCAATTTAAAATCACATGAATCCATGTAGAGAGGGAGAAAATTTGCTATGTTAATCCACTGCCGTGATGTAGTGACTGCATAATGAATATGTTGATCCTGTAATGTTCATTAATTTTTACAGCCTGGAAGTTACTGATTTATCCTGGAGAGCTGAGTTACTTCCAACCACCAAGGTGAGTATTGTACCTAACTTGCCGGAGGGTAGGGTAGTTGCGTATCGTGGGTGAAGGATCCATTCTGTTCACAGCATTGGAACACACAGTTGTATTCCAGAGGAAAGGGACAAGACAGGGACATCTGGGAGCTGGCATAGGGCAAACTAAGGGGTATATTCTACAATGGCTTTTCTGTTTCTTTCTTTCTTTTTTTTAGGTTGTGATGCTGAAACTTCAGGACTATCCTTCTTTGTCCCGCATCGTCATTCAGGTGCCACCCACAGCTGGCAATAAGGTAAAAAAAAAAACCCAAAAGGGCAGAAATTGCTTGCTAGTGTGTTTATAGCTTTCAGATGCTATGATGGAAGGAAAAGGAAGTGTATTAAATAGTTACTTGGAGAAACCATAAACTTACACTCCAGTGGGGTCTAAAGGTAACTTTGTTATCTTCTGTAAGCTCAAAAACATTTTCATTTGATAAAATACCAAACGCAAGGCGTGAGTAATACTTGAAACATACAGAGCAATGCTTCTCAAACCTGTTCTTGTTGGAGGTTTCAATGTTCTTCTTCCTTGTTTTTCTGAATTCTGGTTGCATTTCTGAATGTTTATGTTTTTGACCAGTCAGTTCTCTTATCCGTGGTAGCAGGGAGTGCTGTAGATAATTGAAGAGACCACATATGGATTCTGGGGAGCTTGGTACAGATACCTCTGTGAGCTCTGAGACCACAAATAATGTGGCAGACTGAGTTCTGCAGAATTTGATAGTCCTGAATCTCACAGATGAGTTGGTTGTCTTTGCATCAAGGCCCCTCAGGATCCCAATAAGAGGAACCCTTGCAGTGAATCTCAGCAGACTTTGTGTTATTACGCAGCTGGGCCTGGCAGGCCTTTCTAGTTTGACCTGAAAATGGCAGAACACTGAACTGGAATTTAAAGTCTAAGTAGATCCGACATGCCTTTCTGCAACACAAATACAGTCTCTGCATCTGTGGTATAATCATGTAAGAAATTATTCACAGCTGAAGGGATTATAATGCTCGTCTATGAGCGTATCTTCACATACTTGTGACAGAGACATCTTGCAGTTAAATTAGTATTATATGCCATTCTGGATAAGCAAAGACAGACAAGAAATCACCCGTGAAATGTTACCTGCTACACTGCAGTACAGAGTTAAATCTTGGAAACTGCTTGTATAAAGTAAACAAATACTGGATTTACAATGGGATGGGAAATAATTTTCAAGTGAACTAAATACTTACTAGAGATGGTGCAACTTGTACCTGCTGGATACTTTGCTTTTGAATGGTTAAGCTTTAGGAGACAAACTAAAGATTCTTTTTGCTTAGGAAATATCCAGAGTATCCAGAGTCTAGACAAGTCACTCTCCTTTGCCACACCCCCTCAAAAAAAGAGATGTAGCTGAGAAGGAGGGATGTGAACTGGATTCTAGTCATTGTAAGCTATTTGAATAGCCTTTTGGACACTGTTGCAAATGTGTGAGAGCAAAGTGCAAAGGCTTTATCATCTTGCGCTCGGTTTAGATCTGTGTTTAATATCCTGAATTGCAGTATACTTTGGACTGTGAATTCTTCCAAGAGGATTCCAGAACAGTACAGCTTCCTGTAACACATCTTTTTTCACTTGGTAAGTAAAGCATATTACTTTTGAAAAAAAAAAACAATGGAAAACTATTAACAACATTTGGATAATACATTTGCCTAGAAATTCCAATGGTCAGGGAAGTTTTTTGGTGGTTGTTTTTTGCTAAAGGTAGCACTGCTCTTGTTAGTAACAGACAAAGAAATAAGAAATGTGGGGGTTTTGACAATCAGATATAGAAGCGTAAGTATCCTTAAAAAAATAATCTGAAGATGTAATGAGTTCTCAAATAATTTTATCTAATATGTGAAAATAATACATCCCTTACAGGGCTTTCTTCAAGCAAAATTGTATTAAATTCAACTGGCTTACTTTATAACGTACAGCTCCAGCACTTTAACCAAGTAAGAACACTACTTAATTTTTTTAGCTAATATAACCGTTGTTTGGAGAACATGATTTTTTTTTCTATGTTCTAGATATATCAAGCGTTCAAAATTCATGTAGAGAGCCACTGCCAGTCACTCAAAGGTAAAAATAAGTCTTTTAAAGTATAAATTTGTAAAACAAAGCTTGTTGAAAATTCTCAAGACCGAAGTTGGTGGAAACAAAAGTCCATTCATGTAATGAGCTTTAGGCAGGACTGTTACAGTCTGCTCAAATGTCTCTGCTAATGTCTCTCACCTTCCACTTTTTGCTAAGAAGGACAACTCAAGGAAAATGTGGAGTTAGTCCTCAGATGTTTGGTTTTCGTACTTCCCAGCGAAGGGAAGTTCAACTTTCAGCAGGATTCTGCATTATGGTGGAACTTTTTCTCCAGAGTAGCACATTTGGCTCGGATTTTTATTTGTTAATTATGGGACATGAATTTGAATATTGAGCTACATGAGCCTGAACAGAATGGGATGCTAAAGGACTTTATTTCCAAAAAAAACTGTCGTGGTTTTAGTATCTTGAGTTTACAGCTGTGTCTTGAAAACCAGGAGTGTTCTCATAACTGTCCTGCCTTTAAACCTTGATTTCTCCCTGCCTTGTTCTGTAACAGCATGTGTTAAAAACCATCATTTTTATTCAGTATTAACTACACTGATCTGCAATGCAGTGTCAATTGCCCAGGGATGCTGTATAGTGATCTACATGCCACTTATGTTTTACTTGCATTTTAGTTTTTGGAGGCAGTTGCCACATCGTGTTCTTAATTAAATTTATATTTGTTTAACTATCTTCCATTTCAGAAAGGAAACCTAATGTTTACAGACTTCATATACCCTGGTCACATGAAGACTCAATAATTGTAGCAAAGTAAGGACTTCAACAATTATAATTTGCTTCTTGTTATGTTTTTGAAGAATGTTTACGTCCTGTTGTGGCAAAATTCCTGATATGAGACAGTTACATCCTTCTTAAGTGTTTGGCTTCTGCATCTCTTCCTCATTTATCTTTCTGCTGTTGTTCACAAAGTTGTTTTGAGTTTTTTTTAGAATAAGAATTTATACAAATTGTTTGTTTAGTAGTTCTCACTAATGTACTTGTCTGCTTTCGTAAGTACTGTTCCCCTGATAGTTCAGAGGACAGGGGATTAAGAATGCTACGTATTTCTTTGCGATAGGAAAAACAAGTTCATTTTACCATTTCAGTCATAGCTTGCGGTGACACTTGGTGTCCTAGTTCTACTTTGTGTGTGCTTGTCAAAGACTTAAGGCATGTTTGGCTTTTTCTGATTATAAGGACAACGTTTACCAATTAAGTTGCTGTTTCAGAGTTCCGTCTCTTACTGAGATTTCTGCAAAACTGCATATTGCTCAGCCTCAAAATGACAGCAGTGTTCCAGAGCTAAATATTTACTCTTCCTCAGACTGTCAGTATGAAGTGAGTAATGCACATTTATTTTATAGCTATTTTGCATTGCTGTATAATTTTTGCATAATTCAGTCTTTTAAAACATGTAGCTAATTAATCAAAATAAATACTAAGCAAATCTAAAGGGTGGTCTGTTGGCCTTTTTTAAAATGTAGTGCATGTTACAAATACTGTGCAACAGCGGGAGTAATGTTGAAAATTGAGCTCTCATTTCTAAGAACAACTTTAAAGCATTTGTTTTTAAAAAGTCAGTAATAAGCTGTTGTACATTTTAGTTATGGGATTGCTGTATTCTAATACTTAAATTGTCTTATTAAAAATGAAAGATTTTTTATATATGCTTACAGTTGTATAAAATAATAAAATATTTGTTTTTTATCGAGGTAATTCTGCAGACGTCACTTACACAGATTCTTGGGCAAGTAAGAAAACCTTCTAGTACTAGATTGGTTTTTATGTCCGTAGCATCCACAAAAATTTTCCCGTCTTCTCCTCTCTCCTCTGGCACTTCAGGTTCCACCCTGATGTCGAGGGGAACACTGTGCAATGCTCATTGAAAACCTTGGCACTTGTGTATTAATCAGATATCCCGTCATGACTTGGGACAGTGGAAGCCAATTAAAACACAGATGAAATTGCTTCCAAAAATTCTTTGCCCAAAAGCATATGTAACTAAATGCAGGTTTTGCTTGGAAAGTGGCCTTTTAATTTTTAAATTTATTTTACTGAAACATCATTAACATGCTACTGTATTATTTTAATGTTTTTCTTGACGGGAAAAAAAGCATTCGTTAAGAATTTGGTCATTTATCAAAACACATTTGATTAACCATTTACGAGAGATCCGAGTATTTTCCACATGTAATGTTAATTGCTGCTGGTGGTTATCAAATACTTATGCATCAAAACAAGAAACTGTTTGAATCTTATAAGAAAGATTTTCCAATCGCATTATCGTGCTGGATTCATGATAATATTTGTGTGTATTTTAAATATTTTTATATATGTAAGTTAAAAGGTATCCTTATATCCTTGTCTTTCAGATAATGAGGTTCCATGCTGGTGCTCTTCCTGCCTATGTTGTTTCTAATATTCTTCTTACTTATGGAGGACAATTGAGCACATGGATATCAACAGGTAGTTTTCTATAATTTCTTTTTTTAATCCAATTTCTGTTGAAATACTACTTGTGAATTTTTTAAGCCAAGTGTCATTGAACTTGTGCAGGTATTTGGATCTATGCTCTTCAGTTTTGGTTGTTGTTTGGTGGTAGTTCTCCAGGATTGTGTTGCAGCGGAATATTTCCTTATTATTTTACTCTTCACTCCCTTCTTTGTGAATGATTAATGTTACACGATATCTTAGAATTAATAGAAGCCTACCTAAAAATACATCTAAAAGTTTAAAATATATTGTTAATACGCATGAGCACTTTGTTTTTTGCATGAGGATGAGTAACTAACTAACTTTTAGACAGATCTTCAGACAAAAAGGCATTTTGTTTAAATTCAGATGGTGTTTGTAATAAACTCTTTACTCTTTCTAGAAGCTTTTCTGACGTATTACCTGAATATGAGTGATCCACCGATTAAGGGCCTTGCTCATGAAGCATGCTGACTTACTGGACTGTTATAAGACAGGGGTGTCTTGTTTTAAAGTAAACTTTGAAACCTTTGTCTGAATTTGCTTTTTGTTGTGGATTTTCTCTGTTAAAGTTCATGACAAAATAATAACTGTAAATGCTTTCTGTTCTTGATTCCAGGCCAGTGTTCGGACTTTACCCTTGAACTAGTTAGGACAGCTAAACCCTACAAAGTAGAACCTCTTATAAGCATTGTTATGTTTCTGCAGGGGTGAGTTTGCATATCTTATCTATTTATGTACAACAGTTTCCTAACCAGAAGTTTCAGTAAAGCTATTGGTTATTTTTTCCATAGTTGTTGTGAGCACCTGACTCTGATTTTCCTTGAAAGGCTGTCGTAGGAGGCGTAGTTGATATAGATCTTTCTGTAATGGCGATTGGAAGTGATAAGTAATACTGCTTTCGTGTTTTTGGCAGGTTTAACTGGTTTAGAGAAATATGGGAATCGCTGTCGCTGCCAGAGGTGGATGCAGCTGCACCGAGTAGTCAGGACGCGTGGTTCCCCCTTGTGTCCCTGATACTATTTCTTTTTGGGACAGGCATTGCCTACTGGAGTGGAATATTTTTCTCTATATCTCTGAGACTCTTCTCTTCGTTATGGTTCACTCTGATTAGGTAAAACAACATTATGCTGTATAATTATGCTCTTTTAGATGGCCGTGACCCTGTCAGTTTTTTTCTGTTTGCTTCAGTGCGAGTGCTTGGGCAGACTAAATTCTGCAATATAAATGGTTTAGGCATCTGAGTTTGTCAGTGTTAAGTACTAATGAAGTATGAGGATTGCCTCATATTCCTTATTCCACATCTCTGAAAGGGAACAGAAATGGCTTTCTCGTTTACTTTACCAGCTGTTATAAAGGCTTTCAGTTTGTTTTTGAGAAAGGTTCTTGGGGAAAACTAAGCACCTGGACTGTTCCCTTTTCAGCAGCTCAAAAAATGAATGTATATATTTAAAAAAGAGACTATAAGCATTGCAATAGTTCGTATTATTCATATTGGATAAACTGCATTGAAGAATGCAAACAGGTTTGTAAAACAAAAACTTTGTGGATGGTAATTTCACCCAACAAGACCGATTAATTTTATAGATCTAGGAACACTGGAATGTTCTTTGCTTGTAGAGATGAGTATTCAAATATGAAAGGGGTGTTTAAAAAAGCAACTTTGAAGGCGTAAATTAGTAAATTGGATAAGATGCTTAGCCGTTGTAATGGTTGGACTGTTCCCATGCTGATAACAGTCGTCAGCTAGATTTGAGCCAGCTCTCTGTTTCCAGAAAGTTGGTTGGGATGCTCTTTACTCAGAAAATATCCAGTCAATGGATATTTAAAAATCCATCACTAGTGCTTTTGGTCTTATTCTACCAAATATCAAATGTCGTATCAGCTGTTTCTTCTCAGCCATCTTTTTTATAAATTACAGTGGATGCTCAGAAACGTCAGTATTAGTTTTTAAGTGGTGAAGTGATGAACTTCTAAGTTTTGAAACTACTCTTAGTAAAATTTAAAGGGGTTTAGCTCTGTTCATACCCTTTTCTTTAGCACATTTTATTTCCTGCAAGCCCTGAGAGTGTCTTGGGCAGAGGCAGGAAAATCAGATTTTGTGTGCCTGCCTGTAAGTCAGCTGGTTCATTTTGGAATTCTAGTGCCTTACACAGGCTCTGATCTCGTCCTGAATTTATCAATGAAAGAAAAATTTCCATAAATCTCTCTGAAGTAGATAGTATTGGCTTTTGCTCAGCGTTCTGAAATGATCTGATAACGGCCAGCAGCGAAGAATTTGTCTGTGGAATTCTTTGTTCTTGCCGACTAGCCTCCTTTTAGTGGTTATTCTCCACATTTGTTGCAAAGGCTTTTAAAATTGTATTTTCCAAATAATGCTTTTTCTGTTTTCGATGTCTGTTTTACTACTGGCACGTCCCATGAATGTGCAAGAAGTACTCACCTTTTCATAGTTGTGTTCCACTTGCTCCCCACCCCATTCCCCTCGTCATTCCTCAGCTCATCTTTGCAGTTTCAGATTCATACTCGTCTCTTAGTCCCATCGGCTAGAATCCAGAAACTTAAAATAAGCTTTTCTGTGTTTCTCGGACTGAGCAAGCAGAAATTCCTGTCTGGAAAGAACGTACGATTGTTTTGTCAGTTGATTTGATCAGAAAGGTGTTTTTTTTGCAAAGTAGCTTATGTAGCAGTTGGTATACATGTTCAAATGCGTCTTTATTTTTCTAGTGTCTAATCAATATTCAGGAGCAATTTATTCTTTCCAGTCATTCACAAAACAGAATTAGTCTTTGATCACTGTAGTTATGATATTGTTACAAGAGTATAACATCAGTTTTGTCTTTTTTTTTTTTTTTTAGACCTACTGTACTTCGAAAAGATACCAAGTTGCTGACACCCAGAGGGCTCTGTGGGGTGTTCTCTCTTGCTTTGCTCAGCTGGACCACTTGTGGTGCATTTGCTATAGTCCTTATTTACCTTCAATACTGGTTTAAGGTACTGAAAGGCCAAACATTTTTCATTTATAACTGAATTCAAAATTTTGTATGCTTTGAATTAACCCCACGTTAAAAGCAAAAATACAAGTTACCATTTTTCATACTTAAAAGAAATGTTATTATTTGCATACTTGAAAAAATACATCTTTTTTGAACTTACCAAGCTCTAACAATCTTGTAATCTTTAGAATGATTTTGTTCTTCTGACAATGCTTCTTACAAAAGAAGGGTACAATCCCATATGTCTACTACAATAATCCATATAATTGTGATTTTCAGCTTACGGACAGGTAATGTTATAAAATCAAAGACTAATAACTCCCTTGAAGAGAAACTTTAGCAAAGAGAAGACTTAGAACATTCTGTCAAATACTTTTGTGAAAAGTCCTTAAAGATAAAATCTTTATGGAGTTAAAGGAAGGAGAGTGGATATATTGTAGGATTAGAATAGTCTTAGATATGCAGATTTTCCCTCTGTATTCTCTGTTGAGCATAGTGGAAAGGGACAAAGCAGAGCAGCCAAAGTTTTCCCTCTGTGCTTGAAATCCTTCCTTAAGAGAGTACTTGAATGCTGCTGTTAAAAGCAGAGGGATTTCCTGCTTTGCAGCTCCATTGGGGCCCTAGAATCATCTAGCTATGAAAAAGGACAAAAAAGAATTAACCCAATTTTTTCTCAAATACTGCAGCTTTTGTGTGAAGAAGCATTACTAAAAAATTAAACTGTCTGTCTTACAGGTTATAAAACTACATGTGAATGTAAGAGCAGAACAAAACATGCTTAATGGGGTAAGTGTTTTCCAGTTCAAAATTGTGACCGAAAGCTGTTTGGCAAACCTGTGCACTATGAATTGTTATCGACTTGGTAGCACGAGGTTGTGCTGTGATGACCGGATGGCTGTAGTTTAATTATTGTGTGCATGATGCGAAAGAAGAGGCAGGGCATGAGAAGCCTGTTCATCACATATGACTGTTGCATTTGCTGCTCAAGATCACTGCAGTGTGAACATGTCAGAGGTACATTTAAGAAGAAAAGTGAGTCTCTGAATGCACACGGAACAATAGTTTTTGTCTAAATTCTGGTATTTGACTATGCATGCCTTATCTGAAGAAATAAATTTAATTTCTAGATCATAATCTATACTACAGGTAAATATTTTTTTCCCAAGTACATGGTTTCTGGAGTTTAGGGACTTTTCAGTTAGAATTTATTAGATGGATATGGACTGAGGCTGCAGTAAACTGGGAGCCATTTAAAAAGGAGGGAAGAAGCATTGGCTTTCATGCATAGTGAGCATTGTTTGTTTGCTCAGTTACTTTAAGCTCCAACATTTAAGTGTGTGTGGGAGCAAGCATCTAAGAACTACCTGTTCTTTTTTTTACAGACATAGTTGAAGTTAAGAAAGTAGTCTGTCAGAAAAAGCTGTTGACAGTTTTCTTTGGGTTTCTCTGAGTGGTTTTTGTTTGATTGATTTTAAATCCTCTCCTTCTCTTCTTTCATCTCCATGTTTGTTTTGGTTTTGTTTAATTTGTGGGTGTTTGGTTTTTTGTCTGTCATTGGAAGTTAGCGTCTGCCATCTCGTTAGTTTACCTTTGTTATTTATTCCTACAGCTAATGTTTTATTCCCAGTTGCATTACCTCCTGTATCTTTTCCCATGAACGATCATTTCTCATTTTCACACACATGCTTTATTACTTGTTTTATTCTGTTCTTTCTCCATGCAGGAACTCCATTTCTTATCACTGCATCGGTGTCAGGGCATCTCCACTCTCCATTCTTTTCTTCCAAAGATTTATAAACTGTTGGTGTAAGAGAATTTTCTGGTTAAATCTAGATGCTTTAAAATTGAACTATTGAACTTTGCTTTTGATGGTGTTTTGAGAGAGAATTTCCAAGTTTTCTTGTTAAATCAGAGCTGGTGTGATACTGTTGTGATAGTTTTTTCTGTCCTCCACCATGGGTTCTTACAAGCCTGTGCATTTTTTTATGACCTTTGTCTTTTATTTTCAGGATTCAGACCGCTCAAAAGAAACTTCACAGAACTCCAGTAAAGACACAGTCAAAAACCAGAGTGCGATCGACTCTACTTCAAAAGCATCGCAATCTCTTCCCAACAGTACAGCCACTGAAGCTGTTAACAGTCTTAAGATGCATGTTACAATTCTCAATTTATTCACATGGATTATGCTGCTCAACTTGCCATCTTTAATTTATTGGTTAAAAAATCTCAGGTAACTTCTTAAGTTGCTAGTAAGGTGGAAGAATATGCAACTTTGAGGATAGTAAAAATGGAAAATGTTTGACTCCCTACATTATTAGCTACTTACAGTATCAAAGACTTCTGTTAATTATAACTTTCTTTTACGCAGTCTCGTTTATAAGTAGGTGTTAAGTGGTCGGTGATATGCTGAAGGAAGTGATGGTTCAGAAAGGATTTAAAATCAGGCTGTGATGCCATATACATTTCATGGATGTTTGTTGTTATCAGCATATGCTTGTTCCCAACTTGGATGTTATTTGGTAGCCTAGTTTAGGAAGTAACGTGCTTTTTAATCCATTTTTTGCAGGTACAACATTAGACTTGATCCTGATCCATGTAGATGTACAGCTATTATCCTCATATGCATTTTGGAAATGCTCATTAATTCAAATATTTCTGAATTGAAATCAAGGTACTGTAGCCTAATCCTTATTTTTTGTTTTCCTGCTTCTTTGTTACTACTTCCATTTGTGTGGTGAAACATAATTTATGCTGCACAGACATGTAATTGTTCAGCCTACACAGAGATTCATAAACTCGTATAGTTAAAGACCGGGTAAAATGCATGCAAGGTACCTGTGATTCAGATAAGTGGAGAAAATAACTGGTATTTACTTCATGGACTTAAATCAAGTATTTGCTATCACAACAATCAGTTGCATAAAGACTTCTTTAACTGAAACTTTTTCATTCACAATTCATTGAATCCTTCCAAATGGTACAGAATCTTAGTGTATTTAGCAATTATTGTCAGGAAGTTACAAGGAAAAGGGAATTCTAGACCATTGTAGTTCTGCTCTCGTAATTCCCCCTTACGTGTACACGTGTAGAAATGTTACGTGCTTTCCAACTGGGTTAAGAAGTTTTGGCCGCTGGGCTTTGCTGACAGGTAGAGCATCTCTAGTTCAAATGTAAAATTAGTGCCTTGTGAAAGACAATGAATAATAACCAGTGTACTTTATCCTCTTGAGCAGTACCTGTTAACTCAAATGATCTAAAACATTCAATCTTTCTTTGTTACAGAAAGCTTATTTCTAAATTAAGAATATTTAAAAATGGTATTTTATTAGCCTTTAAAAATAATTGCTCTTGCTTATGCATTGGTTGTTATTACCCGTTATGCTTTTTGTTCTGTTTTAAAAATGAACAAATCCTTGACATCTATAAAATACTTTTCAAAAGAAAGCGACGTATGGTATTTGTGTAACTTCTGCATGTGTGGCTACAAAAATGGTAATTTTTCCTTTATATTCTTACAGTAGACTACTGAAGATTGCTGCCAAAGTTCCACTCCCTTTGTCTGTTGCAATGGTGGCCTTTGGACGACTGCATTTATACAAAGTACCCCACTTTGTAACCTTTTCCCTTCTTCTACATGTGCTGTGTTGTATTGTGTAACCATCAGTATTACATAGGAAGAAAGGTGCAGCCTAAAAATCTGTCTCTGGAGCTGGGGCAAATTTCAGCAAGAAATGCCTAGAAGTAACATCCACGGAAGTTTACGTGATGTGGGAAGCTGGACAGAACTGTGAATACTTCATGAAAAGTTCATGGTTCTGTTCATGTTGCTTAGCAAACTTTTCATGGTGTTTATTTCCTGCCTCTGAAAATTAAGTGAATTAACTCCGTGTGTGTGTAAGCACATAAGCCATATTAGTGTAACATCTCAATACTCTGCCTTGTAGACACTTTGATATTTCACTGTACATCTGTGTTGAAACAGACTTTTTTTTTTACTCACCGTGCCATACAGTGTGTGTATATTCTGAACTTGTATCTCTTGCAGGTCTAAATTATGCTGGTTAAAACTCGATACATTTCAAGCACACTGTGACTATCACAAAAACTACACAGCCAAGTATACTTTTAATCATTTTATGCTACATTTAAAAGCTGCCACAGTTGTGTCTGGACAAACTAGAATGTACTGCTTATATAGAACTGTTATTTTTATCAAATAGTTTGTTCAATCAGTGTGACTTGAACATTTGTGAGATTATTGAAAGTCTTACACATTTTACTTTTTGTGAGAGTGAGAAAACAACAATATTCTGTGTAGCTTTCTATTCAGGAAGGATACCAGCAGATTCATAAACAATTTGCTGTAATGTTGTTTTAAAACATTGCCAGTTTTCTCTGGAATTTTGTAAATTCTGAAATTACTCCTTGTCCATATGGAGAAGGTAGCAAACGCTGAGGTACGGTGTGAGTTTCCAGTGCAGTTGCTGTACCGCACTGTTTCCAAATAGGCACGGCAGGGTTTTTTTTCTCTGTTGTAAATGGAGACACTACTGTCTCATAATAAAAGTCAATACAAGAAATGAATATGGAATAGTTCCAACACTGTAAATTCCTGCCCTGCCGTACAGTGCTAACTTCCTCACGTGGACAAAGTCTTAGTAATAGTGGGAAATACTGACCATAATTATTAGTTCTGTACAAAGTATAATTTTAGTGCCTAGATGCTACAGTGACTGCCATTTATAATAAAGCCTAAAATAGCTATGTGTGAGGAATTCTGGCCCCTGGGTGTATACTTTGCCAACAGAAGGAACCTCTGTAGCCATTAGGTTAAAATATATTGATTCTGTGTAGAGATGAGCCTACAAATTGCTTCTGTGTTAGCTGTCTCCACTCTGTCCGAGATACTTGTTAACTTCATGTGGAAACACTAGACCAGCTCAAGCATCTTCTACAAAAAATAAGAGGGAAAACTGCTACCCACAGTCAATCAAGTATGTTCTTGAAATAGTAGTAGAGCCAGCCTGACCCATTAGTTATATCCTATCTCATTAATCTTGCCTAAAGTGCCTCAGTTAGGTCGAGTGTGTTGTTAGGGCAAATTTATCTGAGCTGGCTGGAAAGACTTAATTCACATAGTGACTTTACAAAGTGAAAGAGGAATGTGAAGCAAGCACTTCTTTTGTCTGCTTACATAAGTTAGCAGTTCAAGCTCTCAGTAAGTCATTAAAACTGTTTAACTGAGTTAGATTATTGTAGTTAACCAAACCATGGTCGCTGTTATCAGTAACCTATGTGCTGGTATTCTAATCTTAACCTTTTTAAAAAAAGGTTAGATTATACAGTGTCTGTACATCAGAAAAGTTATATGTATAGATGATACCTTAATGCTCTCTAGCCAAATGTATGGTATATGTATATACAATAATTTGTGTGTCTAAATATACACGTAGCTAAATCCACCAGTTGGTTTAACCTAGAAGTTGCTGTTCAGACATGGAAGAATAGAGTAGTTTTTCTACTTTTAAATGGCCGTGAATGAAAGGCGGTGGCAGAACTGCATTGGGGCTGGTAAAGGCTGTCTGTGAAATGAGAAGGATCTGATTTCTCCGGAAGATCATTTTCCTTGGCCTTTGTGGTCCTTTTGGCTTCCTGCTGTGTTTTACTGCTGATTATGTTTTGCTATCTTAAGAGGTTCTTTATGCATGAATCCATTTGTTGAAGTAATTGGTGGAATAAAATAATCGAAATAAGGAGAGCAAACAGTCTCTGTATGTAGTAGCTTTGATAGCTTCCAAGATCTGTCACAATGTGAAAAGTATTGGATTACGGCAGCATAGAATAATGCAATTTATTTCCATTTAATGATATTTTTAAAGCTGGGAATTCTGTTGATAGTTGTTATCACTCTTCATGAAATAGGTTGCAGAATCTTGTGTAGATTCTTACCCGGTTTACAAATTGGAGGTGGGAATAGATACAATCCGGAGCCGTGAGGTCCCAGATGACAGAATTTATCACATCTCCTTCAATGCTCCCGTTTTCATAGAGGATTTACCTTCATTGAGGGAAGGAGGGGAAGTCTGACCGCTGCTTTGGATTTATATGCATGCTGTGTTATCTGGGGACAGGATTAGAACCAGTTCAGGGGACAATTCATCCCATTCTGAGAGAGGATGAATGATCTTACTTGCCATTCTGAAAAAGACAAGAATTTATAACAGTCTAAAATGGTGTTTCAGGTAAAATGACGATTGTTTGTTGTTACTTTTGGAGGAGAGGCTTCTGTTCTGCAAATTTCTAGTTCTGCCACTGTTCACAATTATCTCAGCAGAAACGAAGGGTAACCCACTATAAAGACTTTTAATTGAGTGTATGAGGAAGTGTAAATATTTCAGTAAATATATTTTATTATGAGTAGGCTGCATTTATGAAACATCTGTTGACAAAGATAATGTTTCTTAACACCTTTAACTACATTAAAATTCCAGTTAATTCTTCAAGTTTTAGATTATCTGGGCTGTGTGCGAGAAGATAGACACAAATTAACTTGCAATGGATTAGGCCTGGCTCTGTAAGGGAGGATTTCTGTTAAGATGTAGACTCAAATTCTGTTGTTCTTTTCTTTTTCAGAAGTTGAGGTATTAATTTTGCAGATGCACTGTTCTTCATCCATATGGATGTTTACCACGTTTAGATGGAGATTATACCGTGTAATCAAACCTTTAGGTTGAGATTAAGCCACCATTTTTTGGCTTGTACCTCAAGATGCATTCAAAATAAGAACTATTTGTGGAGCTCTTTTCTAATATTTTTATAAGCTATCAGACACAGAATTAAAAAATAAACAGGGTAAGAACCTAGAGTACCAAATGTCACTAATTTTAGGTACAGTTTATATGTAGAGCAGATCCTTTCTTGGTTTAGTGAGAAGCTTTGAGTGACTTCTCCATACCCTGAATTGCTCTTGAAGTCTATAAAATTTTCTGGTTGGGATGATCAAACGTGTTCCTCACAGTCTCACCACACTGCAGTTGTTGTAGCTACATCTGTAGCGAACCGTTCGTAAATGGTCTATATTCTGTATTTGTCTGGTAAGGAAAAAACGTTACCTCTAAACTAGAATTACCAAATGTACCTTGAAACTGAATGAACAAATGTTGTCCAAAGGTGGTGTTTTCAGTTTTCATTTAACAGATGGTTGCGGTATGTTGTGTTTCAGAATCCTTTCAAAAGGGGTGTTTGTTTTTTGGGTTTTGGTTGGGATTTTTTTTATTGTTTGTTTTGTTTCAGAAAAATTGCAGTAACTGGAGTTTAAGTTAATGTTATTTCTAATATTTAGAGTTCAGCTCTGATTTTGTTTTTCGGTGAACTGATACCTGTAGCAATTCATTCCACAATATTAATTTTCTACGTTTTAAAACAAACAAATAACAAAACCCTAAACAGCGTAGTATTAATACATTGCAGAAGAAATAGAAACAGCCTCTATGTTTAATTTATTTTTTCGACTATAACCTAATTGGGCTACCTTTAAAGTCAATGTTTAAAAAGACAAATTAAAATGTATTGATACTTAAAAAAAAACCCAAAAAGGGATTGCTGCATAGGTTGATATTTGATATGAAGTCTAATTTTCCATGTATTTGCCAGTAACAAGGTTATTAACTTGTTACTTTTTTCTGAAATCTGATATATCTGCTTCTAAGCTCCGACAGGACAGAATTAAGTCGATGATGTGCTTGTGAATACAGGTCAATGTTTGAGAAACTTTCATTTGATGGAGTTTATTTTGGTACAGCGATGAGTGTGTTTAGACTTTTGTCTTATTTATACTGAGAAAAAAACAGCCATTTATAGACCATCAGTACACTCTTAAGTTATTGAAAATGTTTTTAGAAGCAGTTATAGTGTCTGTGGAATAATTGTGCTGCTGTTTTAAGTCACTAAGCTACCAGAAAACTGTTAACTGTAAACCAGACTCAATTCTTAATGATGCTTTTCCGTTTCATGGTGAATGTTACTCATTTAATTTACAGCTTTGATTTTTTAAATCTCTTTTTCTGGGAGATAATCAAGCTAGCTTTTTCAAGTGCTTAGCGTTATACTGTAAATGGTTTTAAAACTTTTCGCACCATTCCTTTAGGAGAGACATGCTTCTGTCACAAAAGCTACACGCTGCTCTTATGTACCTCTGGAAATGTGTGCCAGTGAGTGACAGTTGAAAACAAATCCATTTTTATGTTGAAGTAAAATAGTTTTTCTATTTTTTTTCTTAGAGTCAGAACTTTAAGCTACTATTCATAATAGAATCCTTAAAATCTCAGAAAGTTTCTTTGAAAAGCTTTTACAAATCCTGTATTTTCTGATGTATATTCTTATTTATGGAAGAATGTATTCAGAGCTTTTAATCAGTTCATTTATCTTAAAGCTTAAGTAAAATACATAAATTTCATCTTGTTAACAAACATTACTGCTCTTAAAAATAAATTTTAAGCATTTAAGGAGAAAAATCTATAGCTCTTGAGCACATCTGCCCAGGTCCTCAATCTTTCAGGTATTTAAGCACGTAACTGCCTCAAATACGTGCTTATTGCCTTGTAGCATGGAAACCCGAGTCAAAGCTGTGATGTTTTGACTTGAATTTTGCTTCAGGTTTAGGGTCTCTTTCTACATTGTTGAATGCAGGCAGATCTTGCTATTCATGCCATCATAAAAAAATCTTGTGCGTGTGGCCTCTCTGCGGTTGGGGATCAATTCAAGCTTCAGTATTTTCCACTTGTGTCACTTGGAGTATGAGAACAGTATTTGAGACTGCAGCACCTCACAACTGAAATATTTTACAGGTGTCTACAAGTAGTAGATATGACATATGTAATTAGAGTGCCAGACCAAAATTGAAATGTGGAATTCCTCACTGTGACTTTAAACTTGTAGCTTTCTAGAGGAAAAAAAAAGATACTGTGCCTTAAACCAGTAGATGAATACACTCTAACTGTAGCCTGTGGACTCCTGTAGCCTTATATTTGATTTTTGAAGTTGACCAAAAATATTTGTGTGAATCATACTGAAACTTGATTTGGAGAAAATACTTGTAAAAAAGTATTTTGACCCCCTTTTACTATACTTACAGAAATGAAGATTTATTACAAGTACAGTATATTTGTGGTTTGGAATCACACCAACCAAAGTCAGAAAGCTTTAGCTGACCTTAATTTCTGAAGCCTTTCTATTGTGACAAAAATAAAGATAAGGAAGGAAAGCTAGTCTGAGCTGTCTCAACATTGAAGTTTCTGTATCAAATTATTTTTTTTAAATTGCTGTTTAGTTTCTTCAAAGTAAAAAAATCCTCTAATTGTAGTTTAAGCAAAATATTGTATTTGAGCCATTGAGTATCAATATCTACGGCAGTGTGAGAAGAACGCTAGAAGTTGCTGGAGTGGGGTTGTTTGTTGTTGTAGAGCTCCAAAAGTTTTGAATAATGACGTTCACTTTTTAGGAAAAGTGTTCATATATAAAACCCTGAAATGGGGTTTTTTGGGGGGATAGGGGGGTGGGGATGAGGGGGTGGGAAGGCTTTTATGTTCTGTTCTTCTCAATTCATTAAAGAAAACCAGAAATAGTCAAGATTTTAAAATCTTGTTGTGATATAGTAGAAGGATTTCTTATGTATATTTTTTTAACATTAAGAGCTCAGTAAAAGCCACCACTGGCTTTCTTTATATGTCTCTATAAGATTCTTTTATGTTTTGAACAAAACTCACCAAATTCTGACTTCCCCCTTCCTGCCCCAGTGTTGGCTCTGTGTAACACTGAATCCTGAATGAAGAAGCCATCTCCAAACTTAGAATTGGACTGTGGGTAGTTAAATACACACATGAAATTGCTGCGTGTCAGAGTCAAATTTATTAACCTTCTCTACAGAACTGGCTTGTACCTGGCTGCCGCAATGCTGCAGATGCTGCGGCACAACAGATAACGGACACTTTTTGTGTCTTCCCTGCTCCTTCCTTCCGTGTGTTCGTTTAGGGCTTTTAAAGCTCTCATTCTCGTCACTGATTTTTTCTCTTCTTTCTTTTGTGATGATGTGGTTTCAGTAATCCTGGCCATTCTTGATTTCCCAGCTACAGGAATATTCTGGTATTAAAATCGTGGAGAGGGCAGAACCTGAAGACCTTTGTATATGATAATTAGTCTAGAAAAATTGTGTAACCTGGGCCTAGTAACTTGGTTCTTTACTTACCTTTTAATTGTTTTTCCAAGCACAAAGACAAAATAATATTGGCTGAAATACCTGGTTTGGGTACTTGGAGGAGAGAGAGGGCGCTGTTGTTTGTTTGGTGTTAATAGGACTTAAAACTTTGAAGAACACATAAGTAATTTTTGGAAAACTCGTATCACTTCACAGGCAACCTGTCTTTCATGTTTTTAACTCCTCCTCTGGTTTCAGTTCTTATATAGCTGGTGTAATTTGGTGATGTAGCTGCAGCTAAGTAGTTACAGGTTTTTAGAGACGTTGATAGGGTCTTATCTAGAAATGCTTGAATCATGCTAGAAGCAATTATTGTGCATATTAAAATGTTTATAACTAAATTCTCGGATACAGATCATGCAATGCTGGTAAGCTTTGGCAAAGTCCTTCTCTTGTGAGATGCAGAGAAAACCTTGGAGAATGGGTATCGTGTTCGGCGAATGTTGAAATTGCTGGTAACTGAAATCTCAGAATCCTTCAAAAATGCTTTAGATACTGGTACTTTTTTGTTGCAGCTGAGGGCAACTTGAGTGGGATGTTCGTGTTTTATTTGATGGTTTCCCTGTCTGCAGTGTATGCTTCACATGTTTTATTTGTCTTTTCTTTACCTAAGTGTGGTTGACGTAGGAGTACACTGTATAGCATATGCTCTGCTAAATAAAAACACCTCTGTGTATTTTTGTATGGTGTTCTAACACGGTTGTGTTGATACAAATGGTTGTAATTCACAAAAAGTGCCACTTACCAGTCGTAGTGGGTAGGTTGTTGTGAACATTACCTGTACTGCTGTTGTACAAACACGCTCATGAGTGTCGTGATCAACATTTGCCTTTAGTCTTTGCTCAGGTACTCGTGTGGAGCAGTTTGGTGCTTTTCCTTCTGACTTGTAATGTGTGGGATTTTAAGCAGAAAATAAAATCAGTGAAAAAAAGGATTGTGCTTAGAGCGGTACTTTAAGTAACAGACACTTTTTTCACATCTCGAGTAGAATACAGTAAAGATGATACCTGACAAAGCTTGTCTCAGTGTCTTAACTCATGCACCTGTTACACCTGCCTTGCAATAAAATGGAAAATGTTTGATGAATAATACGGTTTATATAGAGCATCATACGTATACAACTTGTTCTCAGCAAAACCATTTGGTTTCAAATTTGCCTTTTGTTCTAGAACAAGATTTTTACCTTTTTGAAGTTAACTTGCATGAAAACTGAACAGGCAATGCTGAGAGCGTTTTCAGCTTCAGTGCAATTTAATTCAGACTGAATTATTGAATATTGTTATTCAATAATGAATATTCAATATTCAATTCAATATTCAATAATGAATATTCCTCACTTTTTTAAACAAACACACACACAAAAATATACATTAAAATGAGCACCAAGTTGAAGCAGACTTTTAGCTCAAACACTTCTAGCTCAGAAAGCAACAATACAAGTTTGTAGGGATTTTTTTTAAGACAGCTCAGAGAATATACGTACTAATTGAATCTCTTGCATATCTGCCTAAATTTCTACAGTAACAAAACCTCTTTTGAATTTACAAATGACTTTGGTATGTTTTACTAGTGAATATATTGGTTATCCTCCATTTTTTTCTTTCTAAATAAGTCAAGTGAATAAAAGAATTGGTGTGTGGCGGGGGAAGATGTAAAGTTTCAGGTGAGGAATAAACATCTATAATCAGGAGTGAGATAATGGCCACCAATCTTTAGTATTAGCATTTCCACTTAGAGATATATTTTACAGGATACTAACTAAATATCATCTAAATAGTGGAGACAAGAGTGTGATGAAATTCTAAGCAAAAATTTGAGCTGCTTTGAGCTGAAGAATGCTATGAAATAAGGCCAAGGTAAATTAGCATAGTCCTCCTGCAGCTGTTGTCTTAGTTTCTAGTCTGACAGGAGGATATTGACTGCTGATAAAATCGGGGTAGGAAAGCAACGCTTCCATCAAAATGTTATGATTTTGGATATTGAAACAGACCTTACTTTTCTCACTCCAGCGTCAAGAAAATGATCCCTATCTCGCTCAAAAACTATTCAACCAGCTGTAATTATCTGTTAGTCACCATTCTAGAGATATGGCTAATCACTTTTAATTAAAAGTAATGTTTTGATACAGCTGTCCTTTCTCTGCTGGAATTGTTTTAAACTTATTACGTGCTTACCACCAACCTTCTGCAACAGGGCTTGGGGAGGAGGAATTTGCGCTGCGCCGTTCGATAGCAACAGGTCTTAAGAGTATTAAGGATGAAATTCTCAAGAGTCTTGATGTCATGGATGGAAATGGAATCATTACTGTATTTTTGAACTCCTGCTGACGTCATTGACACCCACCTACAGTCCACTAGAAATATAAGCGCAGAGATCAGTTTGTTCACAGATTGCAAGGAGACCAACCAAGACGGGGCAAGCCGGAGCCAAATTCACTGGTAAGCTTTATTTTAAAGAACGTGAAAGGGAGGTTTTTCTTTTTTTCCATAGAATCAAGTTGTGAAATGGGTCTCGGGCTGTATTATTATGGCACTTATTAATATATGTAGTACACTTTCATTTCATGCAGTTTTAAAAATCGAGCTATCTGGATCTCAAGCCATATTTTTGCATTCTCCATGGAGCACCCAAAGATCTGATGCTGTAACTCATCAGGCAATGCAAATGGCTGTATATAGTAACAAATGTAGGTATTTTGTGCTAAATGTCATACTGGCCCCTTTCAAAAAGAGGGTCCAGTGTCTGGAAATAGCATTAGTACCAGAAAAACAGGAAGACTTGATAGCACATGAATGTAGGCAGATTTTCCTTGCCATGGATAAAATGATTTTCAGCACTCTGCTGGATTTTCATGCTTTTTTTTGTTACCAGTGACAGCTCTGGAGGACTTAAGGAGTGTGGAATGTTGTCCTTCTTACAGATACAGTTCATCTCCAGCATGTGGAAAGTGCTGCTCCTGGGGCTATATACAGTATTGGCCGTGAGAGGGTTGGCAAAGGGCGCTCCGTTCCAACCAGAAGAAAAATGGAAACCTCTAGATAACCCGAGAAACAGAGAGCTGGTAAGGAAATGCTGCAAGAAAGATAGCCTTAGTTTTGTGCTGCTTTTTTTGTTTTGTTTTCCATCGAGAGAATTTTTCTCTTCTAAATTTAAAGGTAAAAGGGGCCCATTAAATGCAGCGTTGGCAAGTATGCACTTCAAATAGTCAATAACCACAACTGGATGAGCATTCCTCAGTCAAGATGTGCTCCTTCACTGGAGAGACATTCTTGGTGTGCACTAGTGCATAAAACCCCCTTATATCTCCATCCGGCAGCTTTAGTTTTTAAAAATGTACTTTGATTATACAAGCACTCTTTTTATGAAACAGAAGAGGAATGATGATGATGTTTCTGTCATGTATACTCTGTGGATTCCATGTTGGCTCATCTGCTGGAAGGACAAGTTCGCAGCTGTCACCTTGTCGGGAATAGTGGCTGAAGATGTGAAAGTTAATTACAGCTAAGAAAATGTCACTAAGGGAATATTTGCAAGAACTTATAAGGAGTTTGTGATGGAAAAAGTAAAATAAATCTCCCACAATTTTTCCTCACTGTTTTAAGAAGCATTAATTTTTACTCTTAAGCAATCTAGGGGACTCATTCAAATCAATTGTCCTGTTATTTACTCTTTGGAGTACACTTCTCTAGTGAAATGTGTACCAGAACTGTACTGCTTGACCTCAGTGAGGGTTCTCCTGTTCCTGTTTTGTAAGCCATGCAGTTTGAATCCTCTGTGGTTCCGTGGGGAACACAGATGGTCACTAAACCGTAGGCCTTTGGACACCACGTAAGGTGTACAAGCCATGGATGGAGTAGACATGTCTGAATTATATTGCCTATGTTGTACCAGTTAATGGTAAAAACAGAGGATTTCATCCCACAGAGGAACAAATATTACAACTCCTTTGTGTCAGTAGAAATAAGTGATCTCTGTTGGGCATGCTCTGTTTTCACATGTGAAATATGTTCAGTTTTTCAGAACGCTCCAGGCTTATTTTTCGGGCAGGGGTCTTGATCTCACAAAGTTCCCAGCTACTTTCACTATGAACAATGAAGGACCAAGGCCTGTCATGTTCTACTCAGATCCTATTGCTTCTGCATTTGCAGATTATGAAGAAAGGAGAAATTCTTTCCCAAATTATTTCAAAGGCTGAAAGATGCTGCTGACCCAGGTAAAAGAGGATGTTGCACGTAACCAAGTGAAATATTTAGATTCAAGTGATTCTCATTTATGCCTGAAGTATAAAACCAACTTCTTTTTCAGAGGAAATTAAAAACATAGCACTTGCCTGAAGTTGCTTTAAAGTTGTTGAAGCAGAGCTTTATAATGTATTTACTGTTTTGGTAAAATAACACATGGTGCTTGTGCAGAACTATATAGATGGTGCTTTTTTATTTTCTTTTTCTCCCCTTTTTTTCATGTGAAGCGTTCTGAAAATGTACAGATAATAGAGAATGCAGGTTTTATTTAAGTAATTGATATCAGTAAAATTATAAATTGAGACCAATGGTTTCATGTAGTATATGTATATTACAGAAGTTAATTTAGATATAAGATACTGCACTAACAACGCATACATTACCTTTTACATCTTTGACCATTCATGCTGTTTTCCTTATGTCAACCACTAAAATGGAAGGTTGAATAAAATCAGTGCAAACTTATTCACAACTCTCTGTAAATATGAACTAAAATTGAAGTGGGTCAAGATTGCATTATTAATAAATCAAGCTTCAATTTATAGCAGGTACTTCTGAGCTGTTTTATCTATGCATAACCATACTCTGTAACAAATAAATCCTTTCATACCTTGTTTTTTGAGTCAGTGAACACTGGCAGTTCTGAGGAAAGCCAATAGCTGCTTTCTCCCATTTTACAAATAGGTGAAGAGCTCAGTAAGATTTGAATCTAAGGATTTTGGTGATTTACCCAGTACCTTAGAGATTTATTTCTAGCCAACATGCAGCTTAGTATTTGTGTATATGTGCCCTCCTCTGCTTGCTTAAGCACATCTAAGTTACAGCAATGCTGGGGAAATGGTGGATCCTACAGAATTCAGGAGGATCATGATTGTTCTCTTTGGCGTTCGAGCTGCTTTCTGAAGTCAGAGATCTGCTGGGGTATTTCAGCCAGTGTTAGCAGGTCTTGCTCTGGATCATACTCTGGTTGCATAGAAACATTTCTGTATTTGTCTCACATCCTTTTTTTCTTTTCTCTTTTTCAGGCGTTAACTTTTGAACTTCACGTGAAGTGGTAACCTTCATAGCAAAATATTACTGCTTTGACTTTTTAACTGTTACCAAACAATTTGACGTTTTCCTCACTATCACGGTTTTTACATATGGGATCTGATGCTGTGCTGTAATTAGCACACTTGCTGTCTGTTGACAAATAATGTGATGTTTGGCTGCTGCTGTTTGCCCAGAATTGTGTTCGTTTAAACGCCAATAAAGGAGGAGTGCAATGGAGTGCTTCTAACTACTGCTAAGTGTCTTTGTTCAAAACGGTGAATAAATTTTACCTTTCAGTTTATTGGAGCTAGACTTCATATACTGTTTCACAGTGATTTTATTTTTTTTTCTCAGTTATATTATCAGAAGTCTTCTAGTTTGTTGGAAGGGGAAAACACCCACCTAGCAGATGGCTGGTGGTTCCTCACCCTAGTCCCTCACCCCCATTCGTGTACATGAAGTTAAAGAAATCCCTTCTGTTTAAATAACACCTATTTCTGAGGAAATAAAAGGTGATTAACCCCTCAAGAGCGAGGCTGCTGACAGGAAATAAAGGATTATCTGACCCCCTCAGAGTGAGGCGGGAACCAGAGGAGCTCTCCTCACGGCTCCTGCCCTTACGGGGCGGCCCCTCCGCGGCACCGCCCGGCTCCCCGCAGCCCCTCCGGCCCCGAACACCCCCCTGTCCGCCCGCTCCCGGGGGGCGACGCTTCCCCGCCCCACGGCAGCGGCAGCAGCGGCGGCCCGGGCGGGAACTCGTGTGCGCGGCCGCGGGGCGGGCGGGCGCCATTACGGGAGGGACCGGCGTCCTCCCCTGAACAAGGTTCCCGCTGCTGCGGGGCGGTGCCGGCGCGATGTCGGGCTTCAGCCCGGAGCTGATCGATTACCTGGAGGGGAAGATCTCCTTCGAGGAGTTCGAGCGGCGGCGGGAGGAGCGCAAGAGCCGGGAGAAGGTGAGTGTGTCCCGCCTGACGGGCCCGGCCGCTCCCCCCCGCCATGGCAGCGCCTCAGGGACCGGGAACCCCCCGCTCTTGTGTGTGCGGGGAAATACATTAAGTGCTGCTGCTGCTGCTACAGCTGTGGGTTGCTGTCTGTTAATATCTGTCCAAAACCACAAGAAGCTAACTTCAGTTTGTAAGGGTCATTAGGTGCTTATAAAGCAGGTGGTTCAGGAGAGGGTCCCCCTTTCAGAAATGAGCTCAGGGGATCACCCTCCATAAGTGCTCCAAAGACTGGATGCTTTGCGTTGCTTTTATTCACATAATCATTACATATACATTACAATTTTTTAAAATTTTGACGTACAATACATCTATACTGAGAAATAATTGATGGTGTTAGCTATAATTGTTTAGTTTATTGCTTACAATACATCTATTAATTATTAGTTAAATATAAACTAAGCACTCTGCTTCTAAGCAATGTATCACTCAATCTTATGTCTCCCTCTTGTCGTGCAGAAGGATCTAGAGCTTGAAAAACATCCCCTGGTTTTGCAGATGGTCAGAAAGCATTTAATTAATCGGCTAATGATGGATACGTCTTTTACAACTTAACCACAGTATACATTAATTTAGCAGCTTCTCTTCACTGGACTAGTGAGCAGAAGCAAGTTTTGATATAGAATCATCCAGTGTGTACTGGTACTGCTCCCCCACCATCTTCTGTGTGAGATCCGAGAGATCCAGTTTGACTCTTCTTGGTAATGATTGCGGCTTCTGGGCAGCAATAAATGCAGGAACACCCAGCTTTTCGGAAGTACGCAGAGGGAGCTATTATGAGAAATTCTGTATGCGTGATTGGAGTGTTGTAGTTGGCTTGAGCTTTACCATCTTTCTGTCAAAATGCAACTGAATTTTCCGTATTTCCTGGTCTTCAAGAGAGCAAATTCGGCAAACTCGGCTGTCATGGAAGGACAGGCGATACCCTAAGGCAGCGTTCTTACTGCTTTAGCAAGTGCTATTTTGAGATTTCTTTTTGTGTTTAAAAAGGCAGGCTTCTTAAAAGGATTTGTCGCACATTTCTAACTTTTTAATTATTTTAATACTCTCAACCATGTCATCTTATCGCACTGTAATGCCGAATAAGCACTGGACTAGTCTCTTCAGTCAAAAATAACATGAACAGTCACCATCTGAGTCACCTTGCACTGATAAGAGCATAAATGTCTTGAAGGCAAGTACTGCTGGGTTTTCTTCATTTAAAAATATGGTGCTTATTCCACCTGTTTCACTGGCAGTGCGAAAACTGGAAACTCGTGGTCTAAATGCTAATTGTAAATATTGGGGGAAATAGGAACCAGTCATGTTATAAAGCTGACAATGAATATTGTTGGCATGATAGGATGGCGAAAATGCATCTGCTGAGGAAAACGCTGAAGATGTAGAGGCTCCATCTTCATCCAAAAAAGCACCTGGGAAATCCCAACGGGAGGATGAAACTGATGGTAAGTGTTAATGTCATAATTTCAGTATAAATGTAGTTAAAAGGCCGTTGAAAGCATTTGCTCTTTGGTAGCTGACTTCATAAATACCTGGCTGCTTCTTTTGAACCTGTGGGTATTGAAGCACGTTGTCAGGATGTATATCTTTGTAGGATGTTTTGAGTCATAGCCAGAGTTTTAATTTTGTTCAGTGTTGTTAAGGGGCTGGGTCTGACCAATTAGTCCTGTTTTTCTGGGAAACCCTCCATTTCTCCCCCCCTGGCTTCTTAACCTATGGTCTCAATTGCTTACTCTTGAAAGTAACAAATAATTTGTAGCTTTTAACTTACATGGAAAAGTCTTCTGTCTGTTTTGGTTTTGCTGTCTTTGTCCTCATCCCTTTTCTAGCCTTTTGCTGGGACTTGAATGTTTCAGAATATTTGACTCTACTGTGCGAGTGTTGCCATCTTCCATTGACAACCAAAGTGAAATAAAATAGCTATAAAGAGGAATTCCTTTTTTTCTCGGTGTTTTTTTCTCCTGCTTAGTTATCCTTTGGCCTGTTTAGAGTGCCTGCGTTTATTTCTCTCCATCTCTGCCCTAGCAAAATAAGCTTAACTTCCCTGCGGTTCCTACCTAACATGTGCATCAGTGGTGCCTCAGTTTTTGAAGGTGCGGCTGTACCTCATCCTAGAAGGACAGAAAATTAACACTGCAAGTGTGGGTGAAGCCACGTATCTGTGGTTCCTTATGGACCTCTTCTTTTTGCTGACGGCTCTGAAATGCTTCCAGTCTGCTCTTTTCTGCTCTCTGTTCTATCCAGTCCATTATATGTTTTTTCATGTGTGTCATCTTTATCTAAGAAAAAACATCCCGATAGATTTGTGTGACAGCGTTACTTCTGCTGTGACTGCAGGGAACACAGAAGTCTCAAGAGTGGTCAGAATCAAGGAAGCACTGATAATGTTTATCACTGTTTAAAGAGTTGTCATTAGAATCTGACATAGGATATTCAGAAGAAAACTGTTGGAAAAAGTCAATGTTAAAATCACTTTTGACACACGAATCTTCAGAGCTAACCTGTTAAAAGCTTCAGATGATTCCTGCAGCCCAGGAGGCTGAAATAAAAGGGAAAATAAATTAATAATCACGTTTTTTTCAGACAGGGGGAAGAAACATGTTGATTTTTAGAAGCTTAATATCCAGGTCAGAATAAAAATAACAAAATATATCCAAGTCAGCAGCAAACAAACAAACAAGCAAGCCCCCAAATAACCATAAACTCAGGTGTAGTACCCAATTCCCTCTTGTGTAGAGGCAATACATGAAAGATTTATTTTTTGGTCCGAACTTGATACTGTGGTTATTATTTAATCAAATCTTTAGGTGCCCAGTCCCCTGGCTGGAACCTTTGAACACTATGTATTTTGATATTTTGCATAGATCTAGATTTGTGGGCAGTTAAACCTGGGTTAACTTAGTAATGACAAGTTGTAATTCAAAAATCTGAAAATTTTTACAATTACATGCTTCAAGCATATTTTTTGGGGATACGTAGCATTATATTATTTATTTTAAAGAATTTAATTTCTTTTTTTCTGGAGAAATGTGGATTATCTGGATTTTACATTTACAGATGTTTAAAGGTACTTATTATCATGGGTAGAACAGTTACAAGATCTTCTTTTAAATTAGTTCTAAAAATTGTTTGCTGGATTACTGTTTCATATAATTGTCTGCTCACTTAGCCTCTTCAGATGAAAAGCTTTATTCCATCCAACCAGTTCAGTGCTTGAAAATGGTTTAATATGCTTCTCTTGCATGGATTGAGAAAAATGTTGAATAAGCTGTTGCTTCGTTCTGTGTGTTCCTCCATGCTTTCAGTTCAAATATCTAGAAAATGTTAGAGGCTGGGGTATACTAAGGCTTGGTGATGAATAACGCAGAGTTTTAGAGCCAAAGAGGTTGTTAATAGTTTTTCTGCATTTCTGCAGGCCTTTTGCTTACAGAATAGCTGTTTCAAGTGGGCTGCTAATTATGAAGGATTCTGTTTTCTCTGCACTTGTCCTGATGAGCAGCGTGTACTCTTGATTATATCATGAACCTTTTTTGCTTCTTTCTCAACAAGGAGAAACTTCAGATGGCGTCAGTAAATCTGTTCATCGGGTCTTTGCGTCCATGCTTGGGGAAAATGAAGAGGAGGAGGAGGATGAAGAGGAAGAAGAAGAAGAGGAAGAAGAAACTACTGAGCAACCTACAGCTGGAGATGTTTTTGTGTTGGAGATGGTACTTAATCGAGAGACCAAGAAAATGATGAAAGCAAGTATTAAACTTTGATATAACTTCCCTGTATCTCCTGAAGCATAAATGCCAGTTTGTGTGATTTTAACTACTTGCTGAGAAACTTGCCTGAAAATAGTTCTCTGTAGGATACTTCTGCTGCTGTTGGTGTTGCCTGTCTTCGGTTTTTAGAAAAATTGCTGTAGGCTACTCTTGGAAAACTTTCAAAAATAATGAAGTGAGTTTTTCCAGTGCCTGGATTGTGTTCGTGTTGGATATCAGAGTTACTCTGTCAGTTACGAAAATTATCAAATATTTTGGTCAGTCATTGTAATATCACAAGTACTTAAATAACTTGTTGTTAGGCTGTGTTAAGCACAAGTGTGACTGATGCCTCCTGAATCTGGGCGCAACTGCATCCTTGGTAGCAATAACATCCCTTTTCCATTTAGGAGAAAAGACCCCGCAGCAAACTGCCTCGTGCCTTGAGGGGTCTGATGGGAGAAGCCAATATCAGGTTTGCTCGAGGAGAACGTGAGGAGGCAATTCTAATGTGCATGGAGATCATTCGACAAGGTATGTTAGAATGGTAAAAAAATTTGGCTTTAAGGATGGAGTGAAACTGCCATGTGCATTAGGAAGATTCAGTGGGGTTTCACTGATGGTCAAAATACTCAGGACAAGGAATGTCACTGCATAAGTGGTCTGGAATTAAGAATGTGTAGTGTATATCCTTCATTATTTTGCTTATAAAAAGCACCTAGCACCCTAATTCTACAGGGGCCTTGGCCTTTGTTAGCTTTACACAGTTTGCTTTCATTGTCTTTGTAGAACCAAGGTATAAACAGTGGCATGACTTCCAACGTAGAATAATAGTGTTAGAATGTTGTTAGATTGTCTGTTGTTAGATTCAGTCAGGCTGCTTAATAATTTACAAAGAGGAATCGAATCCTGTCTGCAAGTTTTTTCTAAATTTAAACGAGCCATGTTGATGTTTTGTATAATTCTGCTAATTTCGTTTGCAGAAGGGCACGCTATTTGTTTTCAAGGTGGTTTTAAAACAAGAATTCTTAATTGTTCTTTTTGGCTTTACGCAGCTCCTCTTGCTCATGAGCCGTTTTCCACCCTTGCCATGATCTATGAAGACCAGGGTGACATGGAGAAGTCATTACAGTTTGAACTGATTGCAGCTCACTTAAATCCAAGCGACACTGAGGAATGGGTTAGACTCGCAGAAATGTCACTGGAACAGGACAACATTAAACAGGCCGTTTTTTGCTACACAAAAGGTAGCGTAGCAACCATTTAAATATTTTAGGATAAATGTTAGGTGCTAATGGCAATAATAGTGTTTTCTTCTGCTTTCTAGTTTGTTGTGATTGTAGTACCTCTGTCCAGACTTTGGTACAAGATTCATGAATCTTTAATATAGGACGTCCTTTTCTTACAAAAAGCTCATGCGTGTCTGTTAACATTCATCTAGTCAGGGAAATGAATAGACGAAATCCATTGTTACTTTTTCCTAAACTAGGCTACTAATATACCTTTTTTTGTTGTTGTTGGTAGCCCTGAAATATGATGCGACCAATGTGCGTTACCTGTGGGAAAGATCGAGCCTGTATGAGCAGCTGGGGGAACATAAGCTGGCCATGGATGGCTACAGGCGGATTTTGAATCTCCTGTCGCCCTCTGATGGAGAGCGCTTCATGCAGTTGGCTAGAGACATGGCAAAGTAAGTTGGATTTAAAAGTACTGTGGTTTGTTTTCCCAGAGCTTCTCAAAAACTGGTCGTTAATAAGCTTTGCAGCTGCTTCAAGCTGGGTATGTAGCTGAACTCAAGGAATGCAGGTGTTTTTGCTGGGGGGTGAACCCCACACAATCACGCACCCCCTGAATATTGTGAAGTTTCCGCAGCCTGACATGTGGGAATTATCCGTGTGGGATCAATGCATCATCTTAGAAGTGTTGCATTTTCTTAGAGAATAAAATGCCAACACTGGTGACTGGAAAAATGCAAATAATGTACAATTATATACAAATGCAGTACATTTTTAATCTATATAATATTACTAGACACCTGGAAACTTACTGCCAGAAAATCTGAACGAAACAAAGTATTCAATCTGAAATACCAACCGTCTGCAACAGAATATAGTTCATTTGTCATTTGTGATTCATTTCTGGAGCAAGTAGAAATCTGCTTCCTCCTCTCTTATTGTAGTTTTTAGTAAGTTTTTAACTACTTTATATCTCAGCTTTTTCATGTACAACTTGTAGAAAGCTGTTACTGGCCTGTTTCAAAACAGTTTTAAGTCTTGATCTTTGTGGTTGTGAAAAGCACCAAAAAAGTGCAATTTTGTCTATTGATACCTGGCTTGAAGTGGGGGGAGATTGTGATGAAACTCCAGTGATCTCATAATCTATTGGGTAGAAAATAATGGTAATTATTTGAAATGCATATTGTCAACAGTTGTAAGGAAAGAAAAAACCATCTTCATTCTCACTGTCTTTTATGACTTACCCTTGCTAATGAATATATTTGCTGACGGGCGAAAATAAAAGAAATATGAAAATCCTTTGCTAGTGTTCAAAGTACATATTGGCAGTTATCTCAAATACTTAGTATCTGATATCTGTGTTTTACAGGAGTTATTATGAAGCCAATGATGTGACCTCTGCTATTGACATAATAGAAGAGGCCTTTACTAAACACCAGAGCCTTGTCTCCATGGAAGACATTAACATTGCAGCTGAACTATATATTTCATCCAAACAGTACGACAAAGCATTGGCGGTATGGAGAATTAAATGTATTTCTATATCGTATTCAGCACCTCTTTGCTGGTCAGGGTGGGCTGTTTATTTTCCTGTATTGCTTAAATCTGGTCATGTTTCTATAGTGGCAGAGCTGATCAGATACAAGTAGCTTTCTGTGAGTTCTATAGTAATTAGCATTGAAGGTAATGGCTTGATTTAATAAATTGAGGGCTGATAGACTTGTATGCTGTTCCAGGTGTAAATTTTGGCATCCTTCCTCTCCTTCTCTACAGTTGACAGGAACTTAGTAGCCAAAAAAGACCTATGAGCTGGTTTTGTGAGTACTGCCAGCAAAGGGAATTCTCTAAGGTGAAAAGCGTGACACTGAATGGTCTCATGTTCAAATGCAAACCCTCATGCTTATCTGGTGTACTTGTATTATGGTTCATAATTTATGCATGAAGCATCAAGCATAAATTCCAGAAAGACAATACATCTTGACTCTAAGGCATCAGGAATTGGAGAAGATCACTTATCTGTTCCAAATTTATTCTAGCGGTTTTTAACCCTGACTTTTGAGGCATGTTTCTGAGTTGATTTGATCTGGCTTTGGGGCGAAAGACTTTACTTTCCAAGGTAGATTGAAGAGACACTAGTAGTTGAGAATTTCTCCTCTTATTTGCTGATACTAAATCAGCTCTTTTTTTTCCTCCTTAAGATTTTATTTAGATCTCTCTCTGTCAGTGCAAAGTATCATGAGCCTGCAAACAATTCCTCTGACCCTTCTCTGTACTTCCCATTTAAAAAATCAGTCAATTCTATGTGCACAATGTTTCTGTCAGATTTATTAATACAGTAATCTGTCATAGAACTGTTCCCCTGTTTCTTCTGAATGGTTCTCCTCGAGTCTATTCCTGTGATGGTATTTCTTGTTCCTAGATCGCTGAAGCTGTGTGAGCTGGTAAAGTGGGCCTTGCAAAAATAATTATCTTAATACAGTCATCTGCTATGTTCCTCTAAGGGCCGTGTACTCTTTGTTTTAATGACTTAAATATTTACTTTTCAATTAATGAACAAAAGTACTAACCTGCATTGGTTCTTAGAGCAGCGGTTCTTCACCCTTCTGCATTTCCCCCTCACTGCTCCCTATGGCAAGTGAATGTCTTGAACTGTCCGTCTTTGATTTCTGTTTTTTTTATCAGTTGTTCTATTGGATTATGCTAGTTTTATTGAGGTCATGGTGCTTTACCTGGTGCTTTGCTTTCTTTTGCAATCTTCTTGCTGAAGAGATGCTGATTGGATCATCTAAGTAGTCCAAAAATACTGGACAAAGGCATAAGGTGATCAAAGTCAATGCTAGTCAAATAACCTTGTTAAATGAATGCAGCTTTTCTTCTGATAACTTTTGTGATGTCTGAAATAACTGCCTGTGGGCTGGTTACTCCATATATCCTTTACATCATTAAAATGACACGAGTTACTCATCTGTTTTAGGTTATTACAGATTTTGCCGGAATCGTACTTGAAAAGAAACTACCAGAAAAAAGTCCAACCGAGGAGAAAAAAGGTAAGTAGCTAACAAGCGGTTAGCATGACCCTGCCGATCATCAAATATGGCATCTTTCTTTCTGTTACCTTTTCAACTCAGAGGTATATTTTGATGCATGTTGATAGGCTTTTCTCTTTTGAAACTTTTCAGTGTTTTTAATGAGTTACATGGCATGACCTCAGCTTTCTATAAGGAGTTACTCTGATGTCCAATTAGCCCTGCTGACTCATTAAGGACAAGGACTGCTCTCCAGGCAACTGGAGGCCTTTTAAAGTTCTGAACATTCCTCTGAGTGTTCACATCAGACTAGTTATTTCTGCCAGCTAAATAACCTCTGAAAAAAAGTTGCATAAGCTTATTGGCATCTATAGACGAGAATATTAACCTTTGACCTGAGACTAATATTATTCATAAACTGTTATAAAATATTTAAATGTTTTGGTATATATAAATCTAGGAATATTGGCTGGTAATTGAATAAAGTGGGTTGTCTTTGAGAAACCTTTTCCAATTAAACTACCAATTAATTTTGGATTCAAAAGCGAGTAACTGTTGGCATAGCTGGTGCCACTAGGGTAACCTGTTAATCTTTTTTAAAAGATACAGGGGCAGTGGTAGAAACTAAGGAAAGCCAAGAGACAGCGACTGATGACCAAAGTCATCCAGTTGCTGAGTCCAGTGCTGCAGGTAAGTAACTTAATTTCTTAATTTTGTACAAGTCTATGAATTGATTATATGCTCGGGAACCAGGTTGCAATCGTATAAAAATTCTGAAAGATTTCTAAGAGCAGAGAAATAGGGCTTCGTCCAGAAAAGGTTTCTTGTGTACTGTCATCTTTACTCAGAACTTAATTCTAGCCCAGCCACCCACCAAAGCCAAAAGCATTCTTGCAAGGTTTACCCACTTCAAAAAGAAAATTTTTGAAGAATTTATCAGTAGGTGAATAGTTACTCTCATGCTGGTTATGTTCAGAGAATGATGAATTAATCTGTATGTTGTGATTTGCAGTAACTGGATGTGGATGTAGAAGGTAATAGTGAAGCCGTATGTTGGAGATCACATTTTTCCCAGGCTATAGCAATCACCCTTTGAATGTCTGCTGTAAGAATTAAGGTGAAGGAAAACTTAAAGTAGTTAAGGAGGTGTCATGACTGCATGTGAAGGAACATGATTATGGAGTTTTACTGTGCGATGTTTAATTTTCTGGCATTGTCGTGAGCAACTACTTCGTCTTGTGTTTGAGTTCTTGTCAGATTGCATTCTGGCTTGTTACGGTGTCTGGTGTGTTATGTAAAGTTCTGTAGTTAACTGTGTTTAACGATAAATACAGCCAGATCCCTGGTACACAGGACTTAGCTTAATAGGAACAAATACCTTAATACAGGGCTTTTCCTTCAGAAAGCAAGGAGAAGAGGGTGCGGGTGCGTAAACTGATGAAGGAAAGCTTTATGAAGCAAGCACATATTAAGAAGGCAAAGGCTCTATGCACATTCTAGGGGATCCTGCTGTTGAAATCAATGCACACTGACAGCACTGGATACTCCAGATGAAATTAGGAGCATCAGAGCCAGTAGGAAGAATTCATTCCAATTATTGGGAAGGTACAGCAGAGGGGGAGAGGCCAGGTCCACACCACCATTTGCTAGAGTCAGTGAGAATATATTTTCTTCACTGGAGCTGAACATGGGGGGGATGTGGAGCTTGTGAAGTGCTTCTTCAAGCTTGTGGCTTCACAAAGAAATTCTTCGTCTTCTCACAGCTGTGGAGAAAGTCACCTGCTGCATACCTGAGGGTGTTCCCATAGACATCACAGTCAAGCTGATGGTGTGTTTGGTTCACTTGAACATCCTAGAGCCGCTCAGTGTAAGTAGAAACCAACTCAGAAGTTGGGGCATGTTCTAATAAGTTGCCAAAACAAGTAGTTTTTCCTGTCTTTGTATGACTGAGGTCATTGAGAGAGCTGCGGAGATTCTTTTTGCTTTCCTCCCACTCCAAGAGAGACACCCAGAAAACCTGGAATAGCAGAAATGCTGGTTTTGTTCCTATTAATTAAGCCTCCAGTGGAAGTGTTAGTAAAGCACAGCAAATCACAGTAAATGTGCTGTGACAGGCCCAGGACCACAGTGCAAAGTTGTTGCACACTAAGGAACACATCTTTGCTTTGTTTTAAAGCCCTGCAGATCTGAAACTGTTCTTTCATAAGAAGCACTGCTCTGTGATGGGCACTTGCACCCAATGGATGTGAAATGTCTAGAATAGAAAAATGTGGCTTTTTCAGGAACTCTGAAATTCAGATATTTATTTTTCACTTTTAAACTAACATTTAAATAAAGGAAGTGTAGCTCAGAAGGAGAGTAAAAATCATGGCATCAAAACATGAGCTTCCAATAACCATATGTTCTTGGTTATTTAGTGTTATGTATGTTTTTTTTAAAGCCTCTTTTGACCACCCTGGTGGAACAAAATCCGGAAGAAATGGGTGACCTGTACTTGGACGTCGCAGAGGCATTTCTGGATGTTGGAGAGTACAACTCAGCACTGCCTCTCCTGAGTTCCCTGGTCTGTTCAGAGCGATACAACCTGGCTGTTGTCTGGCTTCGGCACGCAGGTGAGAAGCGGGAGCGCTGAACACATGGTATTGAGAGGCGACAATACAATGCCGAGCATTTCCAGGGACCTTTAGCGAGGATCGATGGAATTTTACATTCACCTGTTGAATCATAATTGGTATTTGCAAAACTGTAATTGGAGTTTATTATGACAACCCTGTCGTGGAGAATTTTCTTGTTCTTCCTATAGGTTGAAATTTGCTTCAGTTAAAAATACTTTACATTAATTTAAGTGAAACAGCATCTATTCTGCATTCCATCCTGCGTCAGCTGATGATGCTTTAAATGCAACTGTGGAGGCATCAGTGCGTAGTTCTGAATACTTTCACTTTAGTAATACATGTTTTGGGTGGTCTTAACTGAAAAAGTATCTAAAATGTATATTTACTGTTTTGCAAGCTTTGAAATCTTTTTCTGCCATTTAAGTGAATTGTGTTGTTCGTGGTATTTCTAGAGTGCCTGAAGGCTTTGGGACACATGGAGCGTGCCGCAGAGAGCTATGCCAAAGTCGTTGATCTTGCTCCATTGCATCTGGATGCGAGAATCTCACTTTCAACACTTCAGCAGCAGCTGGGCCGACCCGAAAAAGCTCTGGAGGCTCTGGAACCCATGTATGATCCGGACACGCTGGCTCAGGACGCTAATGCTGCCCAGCAGGTGGGTGAAGTGTTCTGTGCTTCCAGTTTGAGATATATTATTCTGCTAAACGATGGTAGTTGTCAGCTCTATAGGACCAGGGGTTGAGACTTGCTCATCTACATAGTATCAGGCATGAGTTCTCGTGGCTTTTATGCCCTAACCGTTTTATCAGTATTTCCCTGGTCCCACCTGATTACTTCTGGACACTGATCACTTTGCATCACTTTGATCTGCCGCTAAGATTCTTACAGCTTCCTAGAAGCTTCTACAAGCCTATTAGTACTGTATTATCTGGAATATTGTGTCCAGGTCTGGGCCCCTCACTTCAAGAAGGACAGGGAGCTGCTGGAGAGAATCCAGCATAGGGCAACTAAGATGCTGAAGGGAGTGGAGCATCTCCCTTATGAGGAAAGACTGAGGGAGCTGGGTCTCTTGAGTTTGGAGAAGAGGAGACTGAGGGGTGACCTTATCAGTGTTTATAAATATATAAAGGGGGAGTGTCATGAGGATGGAGCTAGGGTCTTCTCGGTGGCAAACGATAGGACAAGGGGTAATGGAATTAAGCTGGAACACGAGAGGTTCCACTTGAATTTGAGAAGAAACTTCTTCTCAGTGAGGGTGACGGAACACTGGAACAGGCTGCCCAGGGAGGTTGTGGAGTCTCCTTCACTGGAGACATTCAAAACTCGCCTGGATGCCTTCCTGTGTAACCTCATCTAAGTGTTCCTGCTCCGGCAGGGGGGTTGGACTGGATGATCTTTTGAGGTCCCTTCCAATCCTTAGCATACTGTGATACTGTATTGAGTCAAAACTGTTTGTTTTGTAAACTCTCTGTGTGCACGGGGTTGAATAATGATGTTCAGTATTTTCTAGGAATTAAAGCTGCTCCTCCATCGTTCGACACTGTTGTATTCCCAAGGCAAAATGTATGGTTACATAGACACTTTACTGACGATGCTGGCAATGCTGTTGAAGGTAAGCCGTTTTTACAGCTTTGAAGAAACTAGAAGAAATTGGGCAGCTAGTTGGGTTAAGTGACAAATTCAGGAGGAAAGCTAGTGTTTCTTGTGTGCAAATGGTTTCAGAACGTTGTTAGATAATGATCTCGCAGGGAGTCTGTAGCGCTGGTGTTCAGAGCAGAGAATCACTTGTGTGTATGAAACAACGACTTCGGCTCTGTGTACATAGAACATGCTGAAAACTAGAGCTGCTTCTTACTTTTTAGCAGTCAGCATAGTGTTTTCTTGAAATTTTGATACTGGCTTATATTTCACCAATTTTATTTTGAATTCCTCTTTCTCTTTTTTTTTTTTAATTTTTCCTCATGATGACCAAAGAAGAATTTGTTTAGCCAGTAAATACAGTGGTGGTGGGTTTGTGTTGTTTTTTGTTTGTTTTTAAATAGCAAGTGAGGGAGAGGAATATTTAGACCTTGATTTTATCCATCTGGTCAGAGTCATTCCTGTTGTGTTTCACTGGCTGAATAGCTGACTATCCACATATTTCTGAAACTCACACAGAAAGGCATTGTTCTTGTTATGCCTCTGTGCAAATACTTCGGATTTCAATATACACAGGGATGTTCCAATCCCATGAAAAGTCTTTTGAGTCATTTGAAGAGTTTGTGTTTTTCTTTTGCGAAGCCCAATTTGCACTGGAGCCTGAGACAACGCAGAGATAATGCTCTTCTTGGCGATGTTCTCTCTTGTTTTCTTGCTCTGTTGTGGCATTGTGAAGTTGCAGACTGTTCTGGCACGCAGTGGCAGCAAGATGGATTGGCTGTGAAGCTGCCTTTATCACAGGATGTATAAATGTAACCTGAAATGCTGCCTTTAAATTTGTTTCTAGGTAGCAATGAGCAGAGCCCAGGTGTGTTTGATATCTAGTTCCAAATCTGGAGAGAGACACCTCTATCTCATTAAGGTGTCGAGGGATAAAATTTCTGACAATGATGACCAAGAGACAGCAAATTGCGATGCAAAAGGTAAACAGTTATTTAAAACCACACAAGATGAACTCTTTAGTTCTGAAAAATGAACTAAACGTTATTATTTTGCATGCTAAATCCATGCAGTTCTGGTTAACATTGCTTTATTTCTAGGACGAAGGAGGCAGCAAAAATGAAGAATAATCCTCATTCAAAGAAAAATAGTAACTTTACAGAATAATTTAGATTGGGAAGGACCTCTAGAGGTCATATGATCCAACAATCTCCTCAGTGCAAATATAATACGTGCAAACCTAGAACTTAATAGAAAAACATGTTTTAAAAGCATTATGATTTTTTTTAGCTGAGCCAGACTACACATTCTTAAGCACTGTTTGGTAGATTAGGAAAAGTAACTTCAATGCATTCATGTTGTATGTTTACAACTTGAACTGTGTGTATTTCTTGCCATTTGTTCCCAAGTTTTGACTGGTTTTTTTTGCTGCTATTTTTAAAACTGCACTTAAACTGAAAAAAGTAAATATTTAATCTTTATTTTACCTGTTAATGCTGAGATATTTTTGAAAAGATCAGTTTGTTGTATGCACCTTCTTTTTTCAAGATTTAGCTCTGTTGTTTTAATCTTCTCAATTTACTGACTTAACTGTTTTTAGCAATCTTTGCTGTTCTTACGAGTGTTCTGACAAAAGACGACTGGTGGAACCTCCTCCTGAAGGCTATTTATTCCTTATGCGACCTCTCCCGGTACAACGAGGCAGAGCTACTAGTGGATTCCTCGTTGGAATATTACTCATTTTATGACGACAGACAGAAGCGCAAAGAGCTGGAATACTTTGGGCTCTCGGCTGCAATCCTGGACAAGAACTTCAGAAAAGCGTACAACTATATCAGGTGGGGGACGGAGAAGGTAGAACAATCTGTTCTGGAGCTGCTGCCATCGAGGCTGCAGTTGAACGGCTGAAAATATTGCTAAAGCAGACAAGCTGATGCTTTCCAGCTTTCGCTAAAACAGATAAGGCTATTGAAACTAAAGGAGCTTTCTGATGATTCAAAAAAAAATGCATAACGTAGTAGATTTGGCCAGAATTGTTGGTCCTGTCTTTCACTCTCAACTTTGCATCAGTCACTGACCTGCTCCTTGAGCGTCTCTTTGTTTTCTTCCCTAAACTGTTGAGGTTCTATTGCAAATACAGAATTTACTACAGTGTTTACTCATTTCTTGTATACTTTTCATTCTCTAGGATCATGGTAATGGAAAACGTCAACAAACCTCAGCTATGGAACATATTCAATCAAGTTACAATGCAATCTCAGGATGTTCGTCACCATCGCTTTTGTCTCCGCTTAATGCTGAAGAATCCCGACAATCACGCACTGTGTGTCCTGAACGGGCATAACGCATTTGTGTCTGGCAGTTTCAAGCATGCTCTTGGTAATGTCATTCATGTTCTAATGTTAACAAATATAACAAGTAAATGTTTTTTCAGAGAAAGAGTTACTGAAGTATTTTTTTTCATGCATCAGAAGAATTGTAAGTGGCTTCACAGTGTTAGCCTGGTGCAAATCGAAAAGCATTGCTAAGACTTTTGCTAATAAAAATTAAGCTGGTGCGTTTCCAGTTTAGTACATTGTGCAAGTAAAACCACCTTGCAAAGATAATTAAAGGCTAATGATAATAAAAAATAAGGAGGACAGAAACAGACCGATTTAAACGGCAAATAAAGCTGGTTGGACATTTTAAGCAGGACTTGGAAGCAAACCTGCTACTTTCAGTCAGGGCCTCCAAATGTCACACTTCAGATGTGTGGCCTCCAGATATAAATCTCAGTAAGGACCTTGTTTGCCTTCAGTCTGATTCTTTTCTGCTTACGTTTTTACATCACAATTTGCATTTTTCTGTCAGAATCCAGGGAGTGCTGAAAACAATTTTTTTTTCAGGTTTTTTTCCTGTGTATTTTGATGTAGGTATGTTAAACTGTTAAAATGTTAAACATAAAGGTATGTTTCTTTTCTTAGTTCACGCTTCTAATTTGAAGATTTTTTGCCCTTAAGTTCTTAGGGAATGCTTGTCACAACAAACATCCTGATTCAGTGATTTGCTTTTAGGACAGTATGTGCAAGCCTTTCGTGCAAACCCAGATGAACCTCTGTACAGTCTTTGTATCGGCTTGACTTTCATCCACATGGCTTCTCAGAAATACTTGTTGAAAAGGCACGCTCTTGTAGTACAGGTGAGTTAGTGGGATTATTTTTACCTATAGTGTCTCCTGGCTTTGTATCTTGCTACAACGTACTCTGTTTAAATAACTTTTAGTAATTCATATGGCATTTTAAAAGAGAGAAGTGATACAACATGAACACAGATGGATATGCTTTTGAATTCTAGTTAGACCCACCTGAATCTCCTCTTGGTTAATTGTAGCTTGCTCTGCTGTCTCTGTACAATGCTGACTCACGTAGATGTTAGCAGCTGCCAGGTGGTTGTGAAGACATCACTAATTTCAGTCTTGACAGCTCTAGTCTGGATTCGCTTGCAGATTTTTCCTCTTGTCCTGAACAAGTGCTGTAGAGTGGAATCTGTGCCATGCGGCCTTCATGGACATGTCTCATAAACTGCCTTGTTGAAGCAAACTTTGACTTGGAAAGTGGGGGTTTCTCCACCCATCTTTCTTTTTTCTTCCCCCTTTTAGATACCTCTTCTAGCTCTCTTTGTAAAGAACTCCAGTTTAGAGTACCCTCCGTTTTTCAGCTGCTTTGTTCACATTTTTCTTTCATCTACAGATCTTGTTACAAACTGCAGGCTGATTATTCCCAAACAGCATCTTGAAAGTAATTGCCTCTACACCAAATATTCTCATTACCTTGAAATGCCTTTTAATTCTTGTGGCCACTGAGCTCAGTCAGCAGAATACGGTGAGGATCCTGAGCTCTCCTGACTTTGGAAATTGCTGTAAAACTGCAGCTTGCACTGATTTTGACAAAAGCTGTAGGTCTTCAGCTAGTCTAAACGAGACCAATAATGTCAGTATCCAACTTAAGACATTTTGAACTTGTAAACTTTGACCTAATTTTAATATCTTTATCCATTCCTTTCTGTAATCAACCTGCCTTTCTTATATGGGCTCCTATGTTCTCCTTTTTAAACGTACTTGAACCATGTCCTATTTATTTTAACAGGGTTCCCTGCTTTCTCTTTTCTCCTTGCGTGCTTACTATACTTGGTATTTTTACATCCTCTCTTGCTCCTGTTGTAGTTGATTGATAATTCAACACGGTGACATACACTGGTGACCTAAATGATGATCAATAGCTGCTTGTGTCTGAACTAATTACTCATGTTGAGGGTGCTGTTATCTTCTCCGGTTACCAACATGGTCCCTAGAAAGAAAGTCCTCTATTTACAACAGAATCATCACACTGAAAGTGGTAACAAAATGAAATGCACCAGAGAGGCTGGCAGCAAAATGACGTATGCCTGGGATTCTGCTAGCCATCTCCTTTAAATATATCAGCATATATTTTAATTTGAAACTAAAAGCAAAATAAGAAGGTATAGCACTTACAGAATGCTTTGATTTTAAATTTGTTAAGGCACAGCACTGGAATTGCTGGGTATAAGTTTCCTTTCCAGTTCTGCTGGAAGCTTGGCAGTAAAACATCTGCTGGCTGCAAGAAGGGACGTGAACTTGTGCTGCCAATTGCTTAGGATAGGTGAATTTTTCATGTGGTCATTCAGTGAGGTTTATTTTTGGCCACTTTATAAAGTGATATACTGGTTCATTTCCCTGATAACTGGTGTTGGTGTAAATATTTATATAGGGCACAAGATCAAGAAAATAATACGCTTGCATTCCACAAATAATACATTGATATATACTTCATGGAATTCAGAATTTTGTAGTATTCTGACAAGTTGTAGAACTAAGCCATTTCTCGGTTTCATGGGGAAGCGTGAACTAAAAGTTCAAATATATACATTTAAACACTTGTTCTTCCACATAGTTTACCCCCATCTTCTTCAAGGGAACGTTCATGTATGTGCATAATGTGTGTACAGGGATTCTCCTTCCTGCACCGGTACCTGGACCTGCGTGGGCCCTGTCAGGAGTCGTTCTACAACCTCGGCCGTGGCCTCCACCAGCTTGGATTGCTCCACCTGGCCATCCACTACTACCAAAAAGTACTTGAACTTCCTCCTCTCGCCCTAGAGGTACGGGATCTTTCCAAGTTACCTACAAAGTCACGTCAATGCTCGTAATTTCTCAGCCGTAGTTGAAACGGGTGCATAAAATCTGCGTAGTCCAGTTGCCTTTGATTTGTATTTAAATCCCTGTTGTTGGAAGCCCAAATCTGATTGCACCTGGTAATGCATTTATGCATGTGCTAATTTCAAGGGTTTATGAATTTGGGAAGTTTTACTAATAGGCTGAAGTAGCAGCAAAAAGAGTTGCTAAACAACTTGATCGGAATAAGTTACCTGAACTTTATATATATGACATGCAGTAAACGATAACTGGCGGTTCTATGTGCTCACCCGTGCGGGAGCAGTATGAACCAGGATTAAGAATGCCTGAAGGCATCTGAGCCACGGGTTTGCTCTAATTGATTTGGATTAGATCATCCTAATTGGCGTGTCATACGTTTACAATCTGGTCTGAAAGTTTTTGCCTAGCTTTGGTATGGGTAGGTAGAAAAAATACCAGTGTATTTCGAATATTTAGAAGAGGGGAAGGGTTGGCAAGGTAAGAAATGTGGGTGTTGGTCAACGCTGAGAGTTCGAAGCCACAATTGCGTTCTAATGACAGAAACAACCACTGGGCACACAAACAGGAGTTGAGGTAGTCCTTTCCTGTTTTACGAGTTGGCTACCTAATTTACAGCTAATGTTTGGAGCATGTAATTATATAACTCTGTGGTGGTTAACAAGTGGAAACTCATTAAAGAGGGAGGGCACAAGGAATATTGCTTTTGTTTCTATACAGCTGAAAACCCATATAAACCATGAATATGTGTTTTGATTTGCTGCAATTGTTACTCATGTTTGAATTTTATACTATTTTTGCATATAGATAACTTTTACAAATATTTTTTTACAGGGAATAGAAACTGATCAGACAGACCTGAGAAGAGATGCTGCCTTTAACTTGTCCCTGATTTATCAGAGCAGTGGAAACACAAGGCTGGCTCAGAAGATGTTGTATACTTACGCAGTTGTTTGATGAGCTTTGTGGCAGGTGGAATTGTTACTCTTTGTATTAACCTTTGCATTATGTGGTGCTGGGGAAAGCGGGTTCGTGTACAGCTTTTTCTATAGGTGGTAGAGACATGGCTTGTGCTGTATAGAGCTCTATGTACCTTTTCTCCTTTCTTTTTTAGGGAAAATCTGCAATGTGCAGTGTTACAACTAGTCACCAGTGAGGCTGTTCCAGAAGACATATTCACTGGTGATGAGGGTTTTTTTTTAATGTGTAGCATTAAATTACTGTAATATAGATGAAATGGGCTCATACTAATCCCTAGAGGATGGAGAAAACAGTATTTCAATATATTTGTATTCAGAATTCTCTAGAATTCATATTCCTCGCAGTTGGTCTATTTGAAGGAGACTGATTTCTGTTTTACTGAAATCAGTGCGACCTTTGTTCTTCTGAACTTGTTAATAAAAATTCTGATGTTAATGATAATGTTTACTCATTCTCAGCAAACTATATCCTGCTGAATTGTGTGTAGCAAAAATTAGTATGATAATATCATACAGCTTATTATTTAACATATATTGCAAATGGTCTGGGGTTTTAACTATTTCTGACTGTAGCAGATGATGGCGGAAGCAGGTTGCTTCCAACCCAGCAGGAAAGCAGGATGCAATGCTTTATCATAAATAAAGAGTATATTGTTATATGGATATACAGAAGTGGATGCAAGTTATGCGCTGCAGCAAAATTAGGCTGAAAAATATTTTTCCATAAGGTAGTTTGCTGAATCAAAACCAAACTGTGCCGTTGCCTCCAAACACTCTTGGTACTAATGGTATCACAGCTACCTACTATGTGCTTTCAGCCCACTTCTGTGTGTACCTGTGTTCTGTAATTATTTCACACAACTGCAGTCAGTGATTAAGAAATGAGTCTTACGGATTTGCCTAGACTCATTTTAAAGGTAAGGCAATTTTATCTCAAATGTTAAAGTACAATATATTGCATGTCCACTTCACTGGGCCATAGTGAGAATACAGAAATAACAGACAAATACCAAGAAGGTCTCACTAACTCAGAAAACTTCAGGCTGTTTTACTTGGAAGTAGCACTTGGCAGCACTGCCCAAACACAAGTCCCACACCAAGTGTGCAGAACTATAAATTAAATAACCATTTTGGGTATTCATAAGCTGCAGAAGAAGGACGAGAAGGACTCCCTTACCTTTATTTTGTTTCTCATTCTTTGTAATACCTCGTGAGGGTTTTTGCCTTGATAACCAACTGTTGCTGCATGACCCACAGCTGACTCATGACGTAGGTACAAGCGTATTGTTGCATCAGCTTGGGATATAAACTCTTCTCCTGGAACTTGCCTTATTCTTTACTGGTCTCTCCACATCCTGAAACCCCACTGATTTTTCTTTTTCTTCCAGCAAATGACTCCTGTCCCTTCATAGAGAAGGTTTATCGTGTCCCAGGCAATACGGCCCTCAGCACTGAACTAATGCTTAGAAAACAGAAGCCAGAGATCCAGCACACAGATTCTCTTTGCATTATTTTCCAAAACTGAGTCTGAAATACTCAGAATCCTGTTACTTGTACATCTTTTTTTAAATAGACTTGACATAGAGGAAGGCTGTGGGTTTTTTTTTTAAGAATTATCTTAAAAATTGACCATTATCAAGGCGTTACTACTAATTACTTTGTTTCTGGTCCCTACTGCTGCTAGAATTCTGAAGCAGTTTAATTTTTAAACCTAGGAGGTATGAATCTTTAGCATTCATACAAATAAAAAGGAAAATACATGAATGCTGATGGCTTTTAAACTGCTTTCTAACTTGGTTTTAAGCACCAAATAACAGAAACTTGCATTTTAATTAAAGCCCATCAATATGGACTGGAAAATTCATAGTGCTAGCAAACAGTGTTCTGAAAGGATGTTCTCAACAATTTTGAGCATCTGGAAGGGAGGGATACTACACTTGTCGCAGTGCAAATTATCTACAGCTTTCTCAAATGCTTGTGGAAAAAAACTATATATGAAGATAGAACTTATGTTTTTCCATAGCTGTACCCAACTTGCACTTATGGTTATGAGATAAACAGACTTTTAATTAGATTTCACTTTACAAAATATTATAAATGTTATATATAATGGTGCAGCAGTAACAGATTAGACTAGGCAAGACTACAGACAAAGCAAGAGACAAAACAGACACTGTAGGAGCATGAGCTCCCTAATAAAAAGACAAAGATGAGCTATTCCTTAGTCGAACAACTATGAAAACTGCCCATGTTATAATAATCTTCAACACATTATGATGTAAATCATCTGCTTCAACTACTCTTTCCCCAGCGTGCTGGTCCATGGTCAGACAGGTCAAACAAATTCCAGTCATTCTTCCGAAGGTAAGACGATGTGCGGTATAACAGCACACACCTGGCGAGTTCCTTATATACTCCTAAAATGAGCCCAAGGCTTATGTTCTCTCGTGACCCAGATATCATCTACCATCGCCAGTCCTGCCAGTTCCTCCCTGTCCCAGTCACGTCAGCATCCAGCCGCAGAGACGTGACTCGGCCCTCACGCAAACCCTCTGCAAACCAGTCCGAGATGGGTTTTGATAACACCGACCAGGCCTCTGTCTGAGAAGTGATTAAAGCAAAGATGTAGCATATCAACAGCATATAGTTTACAGTAATGATAAATAAAGAATTGTTTTGCTATAAATAGCAGCTTTGTCAATATCAGCCGCACAATGGAAAGCACCTGAGTCAAAAAGCCAAGGTATGAGTTAATTCAAATCAGAGTTTATGATTTAAACGAGCATTCCTATGTCCCCTAGATAAGGGTGCCCTGTGAGCACCTTTTCTATGCAAGGTTTCCTCAGTGACGCAGCCCTACCCAAGCACGTCAGCTGGAGGTAAGTTCTGGATTCCTCGCAGGGGATGCTCTGCTGGGCTGGGACTCACCCCGCCACATGAGCTCATTTCCTGCCCAGCTCACGTGGGATTCCTGGGGCTGAGCTGGAGGTGCTGGCTCCTTGTCCTGCTCTCCGGGGAGCTGCGAGTGAGAAGATCTTCTTGCCTTTTCTCCTAGGAAAAGATGGAGCATTTTATGAAGCTGATGACCGTTTGGGGAATCTTTGTCATTACTAAAGACGAGATTAAATTTTTAGCAGTTTAATACAACTCTAAAAAGCTGATTACGCAGCTGTACAGGAACCATCAACTATGGAGAGGGCTGATGAGTTGACACACACAAGGTAAGCACAGCTTCCGAAAGGGTATCTGGAAATGTATGGAGGATGGGATGGTGAACCACTGAAACAGAGGTGAATGCAGAGGAGAAAATGTGCTGTTAGCTTTCAGATGAGTATTTGGTTAATGAAGATCAACAAAACATGATGTATCTGCAGTAGAACTTTTCTCAGTACAGAAACAGTCCTTTGAAGCTATCTTGTGCCTGTAATATTTTTTGCTGCTTAAATATGTCCTTTGGCAAAAGAGGAGGAAAGAAACAAAACCAGAAGGGGTGGGGGGTCTATTTTCCACCCCTGTGGAAGGAACTACGAAAGTTTAGGAAACTGAAATCCTGACTGATAACGAGCTGCCAAGTACCTCCCCCACCTATTTTCTTTGCTTCCCTGTTTGAAACGAATGTGCTTGCTTTCTTGAGCTCCTTTTTGGAGCTGTTCTCTTTGGGGTTCTTTGGCTGGTGGTTTTGCACAACTTCTAGCTGCAGGCTGTCAAAACTAGAGTAAGAACATAGAATCATTTCGGTTGGAAGAGACCCTCAGGGTCATAGAGTCCAACCACAACCTAACTGTAGTACTAAAAACTGCTTTAAAGCAGGTTGGGGTTTTTTTTCTGCCTTTAACCTTGGTCCCTGCAAGGCGGCATTTTTGAGCTCTCTATTACCTTTAGAAAGGGAACACTCTTTTTTTTAAGTCTGTTTTGCTTTGCATTTGGAGCCTTCTGTTCACTTTTTTTCAGTCTCTTTTGTTTTGCGGGAGCTGTTTTTGATGGAGGGTAACCCTGTCACCTCTTACCACCTCTCCCGATGTTTGCGATATGGTTTTGCTTGCGTTGCATTGGCTTTCGGGGTTCAGTCCGGACGTTGCTATTTGGGGTGCTGCCCTTCTCCCCTCTTCCTCAAGTTGCTGCATTCCCCATGCAGGATCTCACACCTGCTGGGAGGGGCCGAGTCACCGCAGCGGGGACTCGAACCCACAACCTCTGCCTTACGCCCAGTGTTTTATCCATTAGGCCCCTGGGGCCCCATTGAGCTGCTTCCACGCTAGGGGTGATGTAGGCAACGCAGCATAATTAGAACTGCTATTAAGGTCTCTTTGTAATCACAGAACAGTACTCGGACTGATAAGCAGCATGTAAGACCTCAGGCCAGGGCATCTTCTTTTTTAGTTTTGCTTTTTGTTGGTTAATACCCTAGAAAACATCAAACCCCTGAGATTTCCATCCCAAACTACTACAGTCATCCATGCAAGCTATGATAATTTAGATATTGTGGTGGAGTAGTGGAAGGATGAGGTGATGCAAGGACAAATGACTTATTGGGGTAGGGGGGAAATGTGGTTTTGCATGATGTCACATACAGAGTGACACAAGAGCAGCTCGGGGAGCAATTTTCTTGGCCACAGCACTTTTGTGTGGTTGTTGAACGCAGATATCCTGAACCTCATAAAAACAATCAGCTGTGGGCAACAACAGGTCTTCTTACAAGCCCCACTAAATTGAAGAGATACACAGAAAAGATAAAAACTGTATTTTTTTTTAAAGCATGATAAATGCTGCTTAGTTGAAAAGGTCAAGGTTGTATATTATGCTTCACCAGAGACCTATATCTGAGATTAAAGGGTTACCTGGTACATATACTGAAATACTATCTTGTTACTTGCAGTTAATTATGTAGCTGGTCTCACCTGTTCTGATTCCATGTTGGCTTCCTCCAGTTTCTTTTTCGTCTCCTCTTTATATTTCTTCAGTTGTTTGACTGTTTTTTTCCAGCTTCTAGGCAGAAAAAGAAGTAAACATTTCTACACAATTTTTCTTTTTGTGGCACAAATGAAAAATTGCAATATAATGGAAGGACTCACCAATGTTTACTTTTTCCATTAACTGTTCCCTTTAAAAAGAAACAAATGCAGTTATTCATGTTTATATTTAATATACAATATTTAAAAAAAATAGAAAAGACAATTCCACTGTAAATACTTTTGTCTTGGATATACTCTGCACCGCTATGGTTTAAAGATAGGAATGTGTTTTCTAATACTTCATATTCCCTTTAAATAAAGGAGGTTCAAAACACCTGTGCAATGTAAAGAGCCTTTTTTTGGGGAAAAAAAACACTTTAGGACAATTTACTTTCCTTCAGAAAATTAAATGCCTAAGCCTGTTTAGACAAAGAATGAGGAGATTAAAACTGCACCTACACTTAGGTTTGAGGGGTTTTTAGGGGAAAAAAAAATGTTATTTGCTAAGAGTGAGTGCATTTGGTTTGTGAGGTAATCCTTTTGACACTAAGTATTAAGAGGAGCGATGAAAGCAATTCCTTGGGCTCTTTTCCCCCCTCTATAACTTGATTTCTATCCCCAGTCTGATGTCCGCTGTTCTGAAGCACTGAATGTAAGAGTGCAAGCACTACACAGCAACACATTCTCTAATATAATTAATGAGGCTGAGCGACATATTCCAGTGAAGTTTTCTTCAGGCAAAACAGTAACAGAAGCGTAAGACTGGAACACCAGAGAAATATAAGTTCCTGGAAAGACAGAGAAGCTATTGAGAACTCCACGAACTAAAGCTAGGGTGAACTTAAGTCATGAAAATGAGAGAATTACAAATCCCAAATATTTTTATTCTTGATTTGCTATGTATTTTTTTTTTAACTGATGGAAGAACATTCTTATTATCAAAAGTGTTTGCTCTTACTGCCAACAATATATCATAAACTCCTGGGTATACTTGCTGTTTAACTATGTCAGAGACGAATGTGCCTGAAACCAAGACTGTCAATACTCAATATCTGGGCTCAAGGCTCCTCGGGGAGGATGCTCTGCAGGAGCACGCTGACCTGTGGGCTGGTCGTTATTTGTGATCAATTTACTGCGTATCAAATGCCACGTTCACTTCCAGCTCTAAGCACGCTCGCTAAGGGCTCTGCTTCTGCAGTCCTGGTGCCTGTTTGGCACAAGGTTATTTGCTTTCTGTGTTTAGTTTTGCAAAGGAGAAAAAAAATCACAACTAACTGCTACAAGTTTAAAATAAAAGATGAGTTTTTTGTTACACTGGGAGTCGCTGGTTCAGTTGCATGAACCCTTGGACCAAAGAAGTAGAATACGTTGTCTCAACAAATACAGTGGTTTCATAAGTACTTTTCCCTTAGCAGAGGTGTGTAAACGCTGGTTGCTTTGCCCTGTTTTCAAATGAGGTTTGACCTGCCACAGTGTTCAAGAACAGACTGGACAAGGTCCTCAGACACACGGTGTGACCTGTGGGGTTGTCATTGCAGGGACAGGAGTTGGACTCCATGATCCTTGTGGGTCAACTCGGGACATCCTATGATTCTATACTTACTGGGGGTGCCGTCGCTTAGTACAGATCAGCAACCTCACTGAGTTATTCTGTCTCCACGTCTGAGGTGTCAATCTTTTAAAAATGTACCACTTACTGACTTGCATTTTTGTAGAGAGAGAGAAAATTGCCTTTGTAGCCTGCCCCTTAGAACATACAGTTGCAAAACTGGAAATGTGGTGTCTGAAGCAGGCATCAGTGCTGCAACCGTTAAGCATTAGATATTCTGAGGACGCTAGCAAAGGTACTTAAGATACCCATACTAGAGATTTACGATCTCCTTTTCACTTTTGGCAGCTCATCGGACCTCTGAGGGGCACCTGCGTACGACTTAACTCTTCCCATGCGTTGAACAGGGAACGTGAGCCCCTAATTCCCAGCCAGGGAACACGTGGGATTGAGCATCACTCAGCGTGCAGTGCAGCAACATCCAAACACCTTTTGACAACCTGTCGCTTGGGCTCAGCTTTGCCTGAAACTTCTAATATGTTGAGGTAATACATAAATGTTTGGGATGAGCTGTTTTGTAGGACATGCTGAGATCCTATTCTTATAACTCGAAGCGAAAGTAGGTTTTTTTTAAAGATTTGAAATGTGTGTCTGTAGATGGCAGCAGAGAGGAACAGTATTTGTTGGAACATCTAAACATGGTGACTACGCATTTTATAATTTGTGCAACTGCAGCTGGTGGCTCTCCATTAATGCTGAACATTTTGCGTTCTGTTGATGAATATAATTACTTTAAGAATCTTTTGGCATTGCTTGTATTTTGGAGGAAGAGTTGGAGCTTTTCTGAGCAAATGTGTGTGTAATAAAAAGATCCTCAGCTGCTGTAAAGCTGTCATTGCTCCACCTGAGAATCTGCTCCAGCAAATCTTTGCCTGGGGGACATTGCCAGGAGGTTTATGAAGAAACGTGGGATGTGAGAGAATATAAAGATTACTGGGGGAAAAAGAGATTAAAAATGATATATTAAGTAACTCTCAAGCTTCTCACCTACCAAAGAGATGCGTAAATAATGTTGAATAATAAAAGTAACATTGGTTTTATTGTACAGTTTCTCGGTAATTACTGGTGTTGTACTTAAGCAGTTCTTTAATCAAAGGTATTGATACAGTGGTAATGCCGGGATGCTTCATTTATGCAATAGAATAGTACGTATAGGAAGTGAGAATATAAAAGAGCAACTGATATATGGGTCGAATGGAAACTATATTTGAGAGATTCTTTAATGAGCTGAGGTAGGGTAATGATATTTGACACATAGTTAATTCTGAAGGCACTGTATAATTTTTGAAACAAACAGATCAAACGCTATTCTTAAATTAGCCTGCACTAAAAGAGCTGATAGATCTGAGCTTTTTATTCATATTCTTTATTTTACTTTCAGAAGTTGGTGTATACTTCAATAACAGTAACTTCATATAAAAAATGTAGGAGTAAAACGTATACATCAAACTGTCTGTGGCATGTTTTTCATGGGAAATTTTTAAGGCGACAACTGTGATCAAAGAACTGAGTGTTGAAAACTGCAGTTAAATAATTTTATGTCCTTTTCTGCTCCAAATATTCTGCCCAACAGTTTCACAGGAGCCTACAAAATAGCTTAAAAAGGGTATTTTCTTTTATTTTAAATATTGTTTGTATGGCAGNTCACAGGAGCCTACAAAATAGCTTTTATTTCTAATATTGTTTGTATGGCAATAGGAGATGGGACAGACAAGGGCGTTATGATGACAGATCACCTACTTTTTTTCTTCAAATCAGTATAATTTCCACAGTAGATTGCTACCTACATATATGCCTGGCGGAATCATCATTAGTGCACGAAGTTGCAAGCTAAACTGTGGTATAAGAATGTTTTGGTTTGTGGTTAAGAACACAGGTGTACTTTTGTTTCTTATCAAAACACCTGTGCTTTGTGTGACAGGTACAGCAGCTCACATATCTCAGTAATACTTTCATGTGAATTAAATATATTAAAAATTGGATAATTCATATAATGTTTTTATTATTTCAGCAGTTTTATGGCTCTAGTTTATTTTTATATATTGTCTCCAACCAGCTTTTTAGTCTCATTTCAAATTTTTCAGGGAATTAGGCTTTCCCCGGGAAGTTTTTCTATATTCCAATACAGCTCACTGCTTAAAGATGCTGTGAGGTTTTTATTTTCTGTAATGGCATTTCTGTTAGTTACGGCCTTTTTCCTCTTCTGATAATTTCATTTCTATTTAGAATTGCCATGTATTTGTAGATAATTATGTGCTACAACTGTCATAGTTTTATGGCAGCATATGTAAGATACTTTCCTTCTTCATAGTTTCGCTATCTATCTTTAATTCCTTCCGCCGTTTTGCTGTAGGACTGAACTCTTTGTTCAAGGTGGAATCTGAGCTGCCAGCACTTCTGCAGTACTTGTCTTTAGAATTCTTTTCATCTCACTCAACTACTTGCTTATGCAGAACTCTTCGGTATGAAGGTAAATCAGAGAGCAAACACTAGTACAAAGATCTCTATTTTGGATTCTTTGGATGGTCTGAGAGAATGCTGCTGCAGTGCATGGAACTTGCAAGTTTGAGTTGAGAGGTGAGATAAATCAACTCTGTTAAATTGGGTCAGTTTGTCCATCCAGGTCAGCATTCTGCAAAGTACTTTGTTGGAGTAACGGCCTCAAATCTATTCTGTCACTGCTGTAAGTCTGCTTTTCTCCAGTCTTGCTTCGATTAGTTTCTCCCCTTCTTCTAAATTACCCTTTTTTGTTTCATCAGATACAAGTTGTAGAAATCCTCTTCAGTACCTGTTGTGATTTTTTTCTTCATCCTGTCTGGCATATTTTATTGTTAATGAGATACTAACTCCTGGCTTTGCTTGGCCGACCTGTTGCCAGGCTAGAACATGCTTTAATTTAATTCTCATAAACACACATGTGTTTAATTAATTAATTAATTTTATTTTTATTCTCACCATTTGTATATTTAGAAGGGTATCAACATAAATATGCTGGAAGCACTGTTCTTTGTTCCATCCTTAAAACTCTCCTACACTGTTACGTCTGCAAAACCTGGTGAGAATTTAGGTTATCAGTCTAATTCAACCACTGTGGTGGTTTACTGGCTGTAACTCTGTACTTTGTGCTGTTTGCATCCATCTGCTCTCTGTAGCAACCTGATCTTTAGGAAAGCTGGAGACCAGCTTTTGAGTAGAGTGGCATGAACAGATCATCCCCGGCTTAGTGTTATTAGCTGCTATGGACTCTTACAGTAAGTATATTATTAGCTATATTACAGAATAATATAGCAGTATACATCTCTTTTCTTCCTTGTGCTGCCAGTATGGATAATAAGTATTTTGTATACCAGATAAACAATGTCCTGGTTTTATCTCTCTATGCTTACCTGCCTCTGATCTGCCATCCTTTTCCCCTCCTCTTTTTTGTAGTGAGCTAACACAATATTTGTGCAGTTTGACAGCTTTGTCTCAGGGAAAGAGGGATAATAGTCAACAGTGAACATAAACTAACTCATGTTGTGCAAAATGTATGGGGGCCCCAAGCCAAGAGAAGCCGGCTGAGATACTTGAGGTTGTCTAAAACGGCCTCTGTAAGCAACCAAATGCCATTTGGTTGAGATCATTTGCATGGATTGGGAGGAAAATAAACATTTTAGGTGATTAGGAGTGTTTCATTCCTCTTCCTTGAATCATCTACTTGTGGTTAAGATAAGTTTTATGAAAACATAGTTCAGATTGGTATGACTAATTTAAATTTCTTCTGTTTGCTTTCCTATCTGAGATAGTCTGTAATACCAGTAGCATCTTTAGAATGACTGATGATGATGCCACGCTGAGAATTATGAGTTCAAGGACATAGACACTATAATCAAATAAACTAAAACAATCAGATTTTGTATGAAGACTAAAATATTTAATAAGAAACATGCAAGGAGATGATTCTGTCTGTATATGCGTGTGTAAATACATATATACAGAAAATATAGCAGTAAACTTGTATCAAAGTTATTTAGCTAAGTCTTCCCACTTTTTGATAGGACATACTAAGTTAGTAAGTGCTTTTCCATCCTGTTGCTTTTTCTGAGAATACTGATATTTTTTGGTGTGCTGTTGAGCCCAGACTGAAAGCTTTAAACAAACAAAAAAGCCTTGAAATTTGGGTGTGCATACAGATCTGATTGATTCTCACACGTAGTTTAGCTTTACAGTCAACTCTAGTACCTGTAGTTCAGAACACTGTCAGAAACATTTGAAATATAAATACAGGTTCTGCAGCTGTATTCTGCTTTTACTTTGTAGGCACATAATGATGCTCTAGTTAAAATGTTGCAAAAATAAGACTTATTTCTCCTGCTTTGGTTTTCCTTTCAATGTCTTACAATTTCAGTAATTAAAAAATGAACCTGCTGCATATAGCATGTACAATGTTCTGGCTATGAAGGTTCATATTCTCTAAAAACCAGAGGATGCAAAACTATTTGTCAGTCTTTTCTGCACAGCTTTGTGCACAGGATAAATGACGTTCTTCTCAAACTTCATCGTAACAAATATTCCAATAGACAGTATTTCTAGTGTGTAAATGCGTATATGAAAGCGTGGAACACTTGTAAAAGAATTGGCATTTTATCTGCATTCTATTAATCCGCTTGAAGAAGGGTCTGATAAGATGGCATTTTAAGTGGTATATTGATTCTGAACCAGAACTCTCACTTTTGGAAATCAGGAAATGGGCTATAGAGCACTGGACCAAGGGACAATCAATATCTGGAAAATGTGTCAGTTTGCTGTTGAGCTCCTCTCCGAGAAGTTTGCAAAATAGGAGATGGCATCTACTCCTTTAAGAGTGTGTGCAAGTCTTATTGCTTTAAATAAAGAACATTTTCATGCTCCCAGGTTTATTAAGCAAGTAGTTATTAGCCAAAGTGCAATGATAAATCATTTTTCACTGCTGTGTACATTACTAAGAAATTAGAAAGACAAGAAATAATGACAACACTTTGATATCATTCATGATTCACTCTGAGATATGGGAGCAGAATCAGCTTCTATCTTAACTGGTTTGTATCAGCTCGTCAGACCAGCTCCGCATTAAAAACCTGATACGGCACTAGATGTTCTTTCCTTTTTACCTTTCAGTGGCAAGTACCCCCCTTTCGGGCACTGAACTAAGAGTAATCCAAGTGACATTGTACGTGACAAGTTAATGCATAAATTTCAACAGGTTTGAAGATAATATGCCAAGTCTAAATGACATCTAAACCAGTTAAACGTGATAGTCCTGCAATGACAGAAATGTTTGTCATTATTGCAGTTGTCACTCTTTGCACCTCTTTCACTGAAATCAAATGAAATCACACCAGAACATTTGGTACATTTAGATTATAGAACAGTGACCCCCACTCCTGCTGAGCAGCAATATTTCATGTAAGCAGAGTACAGTGAGTTCTTCTAGATGTTTGAATCCATTTCGAACAGATTGTCAGTAGTACTCCTGCAAACAGTAACATTCCTTATTTACATCTGTGTAATTCGGCAAAGTGTGAAACAATTTTATAACTTTTGGGAAAATTAAGGAAAAATTCTATTCTCTGTAGATTTCTCTCTTTTCTCATGCTTTAGGAGCTGGCAGTGGAAATGCTGATTTTTAATGTAAGAAAAATATTGTACGAATGCAAAAGATTTATAATAGCTTTTATTTTCCATATTATGACTGTCTATACGTTCTGACTACCTGGCTGAAAATCTCCAATCCCAATATGTAATATCACAAGTTTCAGTTGTTAAATCTATAGCAATGCTCTTAGTAATTTTTATTTTTCTATTTTTAAATTCAAATTTTGAAAGCTGTAAATCCCATTTAAGTGCTTTTTGTAAAAATAGAATTAAATTCTGAGCGAGGGTTTGCCTCTTGCCTTAATACCAGTGACACATCAGCTTAACGTATCCGCTGGCCTATTTTTGAAGTGCAGGGGTCTCTAAGGGTAAGAAAGACACTGACATGATAAAAGAGGTAAATGACTATTGTGCTTTCAATTTGTTACTGGAAGAATGATTCTCCTTCAGAACAAGCGAACAGCAAAGCGGGAGAGCCCCGTCAGACAGTAGGATAACTAGCAGCAGATTTAAACCATGCATAGAAAACAAAGGCGTCATACAGCATAGATTGCATTTTAATTTACATTTTGTGCTTGAGTTCAGGAATTGTTTATGCCATCCTTACGAGGAAGGTTTTCTTTTCAAATATCATTAAAGTTCAGCGTATATTTTTGGGAGGGATCTTGCCTTCGCGACGCGCTAAACCTGCACGGTGCGCTCTTTGAAGCGCTGTCCTATTTTTGTGTGAATAACCAGGGACTGCTGCACAGCTTCAGTGAGCGTGGCCCAAATCCCGGAGCTGCAGACGGACACGTGTGGTAAACCAGATGCGTGAGCAAAAGGAGAACGCAGCTTGCCTTTTTTTCATTTTCACTTCAGATTCTTGTGTCCGCTTCGTATATAATTCATTAATCGACGGGAGGGCAAGTGTCATGTATCTGCATTAAAGTGATGGTGGTTCTGTGGGGACTGAACCGCAGGGCTGAGGGATTTGAGCCTGGATTTGTCAGCAGCAGGGAAAAAGGAGCCTTTTTTTTTTTGCAGCTAACACTTTTAATTATCTTGAGTAGCAGAGTTTAATTTATATTTGAAACTTAATACATTCAGCAGAATATATCACTCTGCTCATTGTTTTGAACGTCCTGAAATTAATTAATCTATCTCAGCAATATCCTAATATCAGTGGTTTTCTTTTTCTCTACTGGCCATCATTTTTGTTGATGTACTTAGGAAAAGGTGGTGGTCTGATTTAAAAGGCTTAATTGCATTTACAAACAATACAGGGTTTTCTGTACTTCCAATGGTGCAGCGTTTAATTACATTAAAATGCATTTGCCCTAAATACTACTTTATAATAAAAGACTGTTTCTCCCTTCAGACCTTATTTCCTTAAATGCCGACTGTCAGATTTTATCTTCTTAACCCTCTACATCAAACTGCGGACAACGTCCTGGTTCCTGCTCAAAAGAAGTATTGATGAATAAATGCTATTTATTTAAAGAGAACATTAAAACTGTTCTGCTAACATTGACCTTTGACAGTCTGCTCACGCCATATGGAATTTTATGTTTTTCTCCTGATTTTTTTAAAAACACAGATAAGTGCTTTAGCAGTGGAGACTTTGTAAGCGACTTTTCCTGCCACTTCCAAAGATTTGTGTGATTACGGCAAGAATGCACAATTGCGTTCAACAGGGCAGTGTCAGACCATTTAAAAAAATATCACAGAGTTGGGATATCTTTCAGTAACTGCTAGGCTGCAGGTTCTTACCTGTATGGTCAAAATTACTAAATCATAGAAAATACTGAGAGAATGAAATGTTGGCTTTTTCTGAAGTCTGTAGCACTTAGTAGCTCAGTTTACTAGGGCACAGTTTTTGTCCATGATATTTTGTAATCAGAATTCATAACTGTGTACGCCAGAAGTGTATAATATGCTGTAATCTCACTATCAAGGTGATCACTACTCTTTATAGAATTTGTGGCCGAAGACAGTGTTGTCATCATTTGCTCTCGTTTCCTGTGTAAAATATCTCAGAAATGCTTCGGTCATAATTCATGCTACCTTAGGGCAGAAGGATGGACTAGACCTATATGAGTAAATCCATGGTCCACAGCCCCTGGTGGTATCCTAAACGAGAAATAATGGCTTAATCATGTGCAAATAATTGCATTTACAAAAAGCGAAGTAAAACCTCATATGAATACATTTTTGTGCAAATAAGCATCTATGTGGCTAAGCCACAAATTATTATTATATTTTTTCTAACGAATCTTTTAAATGAAGCTGGTGCATACGGTAATATTTTAATTTAGTAGCACTTACTTTTCCTAAATGCTAAATATTTTTCATATGTACCAACAAAAGAATACAACGTTTTCCACAGATTTTTTTTTTTCCCTGAAGCGCTATCTGACCCTTGGATTTTACAGCAGGTTTGGCAGCGGTGTCCTAGATGACCTCTGTCTATTCATTCCTATCTTTTCCATTTGAAAAAAAAATGGGAAAGCTCTACACATGCACGGTGATGATTACGTGACACTTATGGGAAGGAAAAACAAATCAACAAAAACCTTCCAAAACCAATGATGGAACCCTTCAATTACATTTTTTCCCGGTATACAAAACCACTGGGGAAACTTTAAGCCCTTTGTAGCAATAGTGGTGGGGAAATCCGTTGCTACATTGAAATGGCGATTGCAAAGGAATTAAGCCTTGTGGATTAAAATATTGCAAATTATTTTTTTCCCAGTGAACTGAATAGATGCCCTCAAATACATTTATAATAAACAAAGAAAAAAAACCCCACCATCTGTCTATAAAAGCAGAATTTAACCATAGGGTCTTACATGGAATTTTAAATCAAGCTTTTACAATTTAACCTAAAAGCTTTATGTTTGGCTGACTTCGTTCTTGCCAAATTTTGGGTTAGGATTTTCACTGTAAACAACTTTTCTATGACTTTTCTGTTGGCTCGAATAATCTGATAGGAAAAATTAATGACCTACTTCAGTCTGATATTGTATCTAGTTTGGGGTCCGTTACGGAATAAATGAAATACACAATCTTGAATGAAAAAGTTATATTTTTTCCTACACAGTCACAACATTTTATGTTCCAGACCTTGATATCCTCTCCAATACTCACTTGGATAAAATTTGAAAATGTAAGGTATCTTACGTGAATCCAGAAAACTGTATGTTCAGTTCTAGTCCTCTGGTTAAAAGATTTGAGAAAATAGCGAGTCCTGGACACGTTCCAATCAGGGACTGATAAATCTTTGCTTAATTGAGCGTCAGCCATATGGTGCAGTTCAAAAGGTCTAGGCAAAAATGTGCTGCTGCTGCTGCTGCTGCTGCTGCTTCATTTTTAAGCTTTACATTAGTGTGCTTACTGTGGGAGAAACAATATTTATTTTCCTGCCACTTTCTCTTCATGTGTCAACCTTGCACTTTGCAGAAAAAACTAAACCAAATACCTGAAATAAATACCAGCTTCAGCAAGCTCCTCCAAACCATGTGTAGCTTGAGGCAAAGCTTTAACGAATATACACTAATGGTTTTCTCCAAAGTATCCCAAGTTGTAATCATAATGATTTTTAAGTAGTTACATTGCATGGAATATTTTGTTTTTCTCAGAATGTCATACCCACCTTTGTGGAAATGTTATAGCTTCATGTGAAAGCGGTAGCTCGATGCCTCTATATCATTCATTATTTATAGGGATATTACGTGGAGCCGCTGTTTTCTGCAGTAGTATATTATAGCACTTTATGAAAGTTATTCAGACACCTTTGATAATAGTGTACTAAAGTACCACGAATTACCCATCAAGGCTAAACTAAGTAATGTTTACTCCTTTTTTTAGCAGTGCTGTTCATCACTCCACAGGTCCTATTTGGGCCTTATTTCCCACACTCTGTATTGTATTGTTATTTACTCTGTAAAGCCAAATATTTATTGTTCTTTGTCAGCGTGAAGATTTCTAAGATTGTTGCTGCCCCTCATGTTCTTTGCTACTATCATTTCTTCTAGATGTGTCATCGCACTCTTCTGAGCAGTTTTATAATGTCAAATGGCATTGTTTTTCACAGATAACATGCAATGGTTTTGCCTGGTGATGTTCGCCTTAACTTGAAGCGCGTGTTTAAATTTGTCCCTCTTCAGTTAAGCAGTTGGGTTTGTGTTTGAATTTAAGTGCATGCTTGATGCACAAGCACTTTGCAGCATGTTAATACGCCTCATTGTGGCTTTAGTTTGGAGCCTTTATGTTTTGCTCAGCCGAGGTCCGTCTTGGCCGTACTGGTTGCCACACCACCACATCATTAGGTCTGCGTGTTCAGAAGCTATAAGCCTCAAAAATCTGCTTTTTAAAAAATTTTTTTGCGTGGTATGTACAACAGATGCTGGAAATCTGAATAAGAATTCTGAGTTTTGTCAAACCTTTCTATTATAAGGCAGAGGAACATGTTAAAAAAAGTCATTTATATTACATTTTATGTAAACTTTCTGAGAGAAAGGTACACCCACAGGCCTTTTTCTAGTCCTGTGGTTGTTTTCAGAATGTTTCATTTACGAACAAAAGTGTTGGCTCACACAGCAGAACTGCCCAGTGGGCTACTGTATAATAGATGTATATTAGGAATGGACAGGCTGCAGCATTTCAGGGTGGTCAGATAGTTTGCACTATGTTAAAAAATAGATTGTTAGATGTATATTCTGGTGGAAGACATATTGCCATTGTTAATGAACTCTTGGTTTGCCATTGCTGTCTTTCCATGTGTTGCCAAGGAAAAAAAAGCCAGGTTAAAATTGCCATTGAAGTTGTATAACAGCTTGCAGTAAGAACAAGGTAAAAATATCCAAATACAAGCTCTTGCTTTTGTTTTGAGCCTTAACAGGGAGTGAGCTTATAGTCATGGCTGTTAGGATTTTGCATTTATCTTTGTAACGGTACTGGATATGGTTATGGTGACACTTCTACACAGAAAACTAACTGAACAAGGGCTTTAAGGTCACCATCATTTATGTATGATGCAGTCACTGAAAGAGAATCTCTATGAAATAGGCAAAAGAGTTGTGGAAGGTAAAGCCCCAGTAACTGTCACCATTCTGAATTGAATTCTTAGCCAAAATAACAGTCTCAGTGTCTGTACTTTAGATGACTCTGTGGATTCCTAAACATAAACGGATAGTCCTTTCATAAATTGAAGAGGATATAATGGTGAAAAAGCCATTGTGGATGGAAATCATGTCAAGTATCTATTTTGAATGGGACTCTAAGAAGGTTTAGCTGGATTAGGCACAGGCAAAAATCTTCTTTGTTGATTCTTTAGGCTTTCAGAGTGGCTTTATTTTTCTAGCATTAATGTTTATTTGTTCTGTGCAGGATATATGTGGCTCAAGTGTCTGAGAGTTCTCTCTCAGTTCCTGATACGTTGGAGTTCCCGTTGCTGATCAAGCCTGTTAGTGAAATGTATATTCATGTTACCTGTTTGATAAAGAGCAGTGAAGCACAATTGTCTCCTGAAGAGAAGCTTCCACTCATAGTGAGTATATTATTTCTGCCGCAGCTGCAGGGGCATTTTCTAGCTCCTCTAATTCCGCAGTCAATCCTATGTAGGATGCAGAAGGAATTAATGTCACTAGGGTAACGTGCTGCCTGGTTGCCAAAGAAATTACTGCTTTCTCCAAATCATTTAAAGAAAATTCATTGGTAGTATAGCTCGCTCACTTAATATCTGCTTTATTTGTTTACTAAATGCTGTTGTGGGAAGTGGTAAGACTCCTAAAGAGACTATTTGAGGATTTTAGTCAAATTATTGACCAAATGTGTAATTCAAATAATCATTGTTATTGTCTAGAGAGGTGTAAACTAACGCCAAGAGGGGCACCGGATAAATACTCTGGGATTTGAATTCTAGTGATATTAGTGATGTGGCAGATCTACACACCTGCCCGAGCCTTTTCTTCTCTCCCTTCACTGGGGAAAACCAGGAATTGTTCCACTACTGTCACTACAGATGTTTAACATCTCCAGGCTTCTAATACAGATTTGTGATCCTTTTTTCAGCTTCACTGGTGTCTTGGTACCTTCACAATCTTTGTGTCATTTGTCTTCTCAGCATGATGTTGGGCTGTTTCCTCACAGAGTCCTTTTACTTGCTTCAGCAAGAATATTCCAAAAGAACAATACACTCATGTGCTTGAGTTATGGAAGCTTCCTGATTTTACAAAACCATGATCCACTGATAATATAACATATTACCTTGATAGAGCCTACACATACTGCAGGCTTTCTCTGCAGGTTTGACTGATATGTTTGTAAGTCAGATAGCAAGATCGTGAAAGTGTATTTTACAAGTGACATTTCTGTATGACTTCGGATGCAGTGTGCATGGATCTAATCCTATATTATTTCCCTAGGGGTACAATTCTTAAATTAAATCTCTGCAAGTTCCAACAGAAACTGACAATTGCTTTTATCATCATAACTTTAACCCCAACTCAGTGATCTTTGTGCACATTTCAGTAGCTATCTGGAAGGACTAGGAACTGCAGCAGATTTCATTTCTCTACCCAAGAACTATTGCCATAATTTCATAAAACGTTATGGGTAGGAGATTGCTTTAGCATTTGCCATTGATATACTTGTCATTAATGGTTTAAATGTTTCTAAATCAAAACTTGGCCATGAGTTTGCTTTACGTATTAATGTTCCTCTAGGTCCAAGAGCAGAAGGCCAGCTCAGGTAAGCGCTCCGAGATATCTGCGGGAGTTTGGCCAGAGGAGGGTCTGCAGATTTGGGCTGTGACCAGCTGAGCCCAGCTGGCCCTGTGCAGTGGCTCTGTTCTCCGTACACCAGAAGGGTGCAGAGCTGCTGGGGACCCCCTTGGCTCTCTGGCTGGATTAATGCCCGTCCTGGCACCACGTAGTACCAGATGGCCACAGCTCCGAGGGCCTGTGGACCAGCTGCGGGTGGTTGGGGCAGCAAACCCCAGGTTTGCTTTCTTTGGCTGTGCCCAGACGGCAGGGCCATACGGCCTCCCATGGGGCGGACAACTCCACAGTCACTCAGGGGCTCTTTTCCATCACAAAAATCCCCAGCTGGGGACCTGCAGATGATTTCCACTCTCATTAAGTCTTCTGTGTCGCACAAAAGAGGCAGGCCAGGCCAGGCCAGAGGACATGTCCCGCAGATTTGGGCACCTGGGGTGATTCTTTCAATGAGTAATTTCACCTGCCAGACAGTAATCTGTGCAGAAGTCTTCTGAAACATTTCCATTTCCATTCCACGTGAGTGTTCTTCCATTTCAGCCTTTTTAAGTTTGGCTTTTTAATGGTCCTGGCAAATAAACTCTTATTTTGGGTATTCAGCCTGGCCCCTTGTGTTGCATTGTCTCAATTGCGGAGAAAAAGTGAAATCTTCATATAATATCAACAGCATTTATTGTCTTTTAGCACTTCTAGCTGTTGTATAGGAAAGGTGTCCTCTCAAAGGGCATTGATGTTCATACACTCTACTGCTGATCACACAGTGCTGGATTATGACCTTTGGTAATGATTCATCAAGTCCTTCTTTGTTTAGTCTAAATGATAACCGAAAGGAAAATAAAGGGATGGGAAGTAGTGAAATATTGCTTTATTTTTTTTATTTACCGTTTGCTGAAAAGTTATATTTTGCTTTTTCTGTACTCATATCTTGAGTATTTGTGTGGGAATTAAGTAATGCTGCCAGGCAAAATGTATATTGCTTTTTAACAGTGATCTCTAATGAATTATATTAAGTAAATGTCTGCTTTTGTTGAGTTACCAATGTCAAAGAGCAGCTGAAAATCCCTTTTGTAGAGGGTGCATCGGTATGTCAGTATGTCATAGGTTCTCATCACATACAGAACTTCAAGAGCATTAATTAGAAATTTTGGATGTCTAATTTATTTTTATGGTAAAAGATTTTTACAGTTCATAGCATTTTTCAGGTTTTTTTACTGAGTTATTTCTGGGGATGACTGAGAATTGTTTTCTCTTCAGTGAAACCTTTTCCAAGAACATAACACAAACATGCTTTGAAAGTTTTAGGATTCTAGTACTACTTCAGCTATTTTTAGGTCCTAATACTCCAGGTGAGAGTAATATAATTTTTCCAACTTGAACCCAATAATAGCTAGTTAGCCTGTTCCTTATTAGCATAGTGTCCATATGTGTGTGAGCACCCATGGGGACAGAAGTAGCGATTCCTCTATGAAATGTGGTTATTTTCTAGTGTGTACCCAACCCCATTCAGTTACAGCCAGAGTTACATCTGGGGAAAACAGAAGAAAATCCCTGAATCACACCAAAGACACAGGAACTGTTAATAGAGAACCATGCATGTAGCATTACGTATAATGTGAATATAGAGAAATATAAGCATAGAAATCAACAGGTTTGTTATTACTGGAAAGCGGTAGTGCTGAATTTCTACAAATACTTTATATTTTACTGTTGTTGTGATGGCTGCCATTTATGTATGGGGCACATCAAAGGGATTTAAAGATTCATATGAATTAACATTTTTGCTCAGTGGTAATAGGATTTTTCTAACATGGGCACTAGAACATTCTCAAAATCCATGTTGAGAGAGAGCAACGTGAAAATCCAGTGTGTGATTTATGTAGTTTTTTTATTTGACAGATGAGAAGTCTTAACTTAAAGACAGTCTGAACTCGTGTCACACCGTCAAAGGGCTTTTACAGCTTGCAAATCCTCTGAGAATAATTCATTAGCTAACAGTTTTCATCTTCTCAGCTTCTCATCTTATCATCATAAAAATGTCATGATAACCAACAACAAAGCACAAATAATTATAAATGTTATGAAACTCTTGGCATTACACATCCTTTTTTTCTTTTTTTCATTACGTTATCAATGCCAAGTGAAGGTAGTGCTGAACAGAGAGATGTATCTAAGAATGCCCAAATTACCGCTAACCTATAGATGATCGTCCAAACCTGAGCCCTCAGTGTAAATCCAAACAGATTTATTGCAATGATACATTGGAGTATAAGGAATCAGGGAAAATTTGTACGAGACTGATGAGTCGCACCCCGATCATTTGGACACTTGGCACGTTTAAACCACATTGTAAGTGCCAGTAAACGTGCAACTCACAGGAAAGAGCTAAAAGAAAGTTTTAAAGCGCCAGGTAGATGGAAGAGTGTTAATGACTTTCAAAGCTTGACCTACTTTGGAATCCAGCCACATAAGCTCCGATCTGGAGCAGTTTGTCTCGTGTTGTACGGAAGGGCTGAACAGCAAATTCCTTCTTCTGTTGAAGCCCAAGATAAAAGTGCAGAAAGGATTTTCAAGCGCAGGGCTTTGAGAATCTGCTATAGGCTATACGAAGTTTACTTTGCATTTTGATGTACATTAATTTAATATAGTTGCCAGCTGGTTATTCCAAAGGAAGTGTCTACAGAAACTCATTTAGTTGCCCGTATATTGGTAGATATTTGTAATGTAGAAAACAGATGTAGAATACAAAGTGTAGGTAAGACTGATGTGCTCTTTGATTGTGGGAAGATTTTGCGTTAATGCCTTAACTCAGGAAAAAATGCCTTAACTCAGGAAAAAAAAAAAAAAGGCATGAGGTCTTGTCTCAAAATAATAACCAGGACCTGGATCATGCAAGATAAGTCAAATGTGTCAATTTTTTTCTGTCACTAGCATTACGGTGTTTTTGTTGGGCTGTGATCCTGCAGTGCTTCACATCACTGGTCCCTTGATAATTACTGTGCGTATTTTAAGCTTTCGTTTCATTAACGTTTTTTGTAACCGCATTTTCCTATGAAAACATTCCTGACTCCGTGGTGGTGGAGAAAGCACGGGTAAAATTGCCGAAAAAGCGGGAAATGTAGAGCTGATTGCACCTACCTGCTTTCAAACAGAGAGGACAATCGACACCGAGAAAATGATCAAGGCTGGCTCACATTCCCGCTGGTGACACTGATAGCTGCCGGTGCTTACAGCTGTGTGCGGATGGGTAGGAAGCGGGCACAGCGAAGCACCACGTCGATGGCGCTTTCTCACGAATAGCGGTTAACATGTAGCAGCCGCAGCAGCCCGTTCCCCCGGCTCCGCACCGGGCGGGGCGGGGGAAGCATCCCCGACTCGGGGAGCGCGTCCCGGGGCTCGCCGGGCGGATCAGCCGCAATCCCCCTCCCCTCGCTCCGGCCGCGGGGGCGGGCGGCTTTGTCAGCGGCTGCCCGCCCCCGGCGCCGCCCAGC